>JADLSH010000203.1:0-219341 GCA_016169945.1 Trachythela sp. YZ-2020
CGGACTACGACCTACGGACTACGGTGACCTACGGACTACGACCTACGGGACTACGACGTCCACGGACTACGACCTACGGACTACACCGGCGACTACCACGGCGACTACGACGTACGGACTACGACGTAACGGACTGACGACCTACGGACTACGACCTACGGACTACGACGTACGGACTCACGACGGCGATCACACGGCGGACCAGCGACGTACGGACTAATGACTTCATAACATGACGTATTATTAAGATGCATGATCGCATCACTCATGGATTAACATGACGTACTTAATTTGACACGACGTACGGACTCACGACTACGACCTAACACGGACTACGACGCAATACGGACTACGACGTACGGACTACGACCTACGGACTACGACCAGACGGACTACGACAAAATAAATGTAGTAAAATAAATAAGTAATAAAGGTAACAGGTGCAATAATGGACTACGACGTACGGACTACGACCTACGGACTACGACCACGGACTGACATGCGGGCTACGACGTACGGACTACGACCCAGATGACCTACGGACTACGACCTACGGACTACGACCTACGGACTACGACGTACGGACTACGACCCGAGCGACGGCTACGCGGATGGACTACGACGTACGGACTACGACCTACGGACTACGACTAGGACCACGGACTACGACCTACGGACTGGTCATCACGACGCACGGACTACGACCTACGGACTACGACGTACGGACTACGACGCGGACTACGACGTACGGACTACGACCTACGGACTACAACCTACGGACTACGACGCACGGACTACGACCCACGGACTACGACCCACGGACTACGACCCACGGACCATGACGTACGGACTGGACGACGGACTACGACCTACGGACCACGACGACGGATACGACGTACGGACACGAATTAACCTACGGATCACGACGTACGGACTACGACGTACGGACTGACGTACGGACTACGACGTACGGACTACGACCTACGGACTACGACCTATGGACTACGACCTACGGACTACGACCTACGGACTACGACCTACGGACCACGACCTACGATTCACGACTACGACCACGACCATGACTACGACTTCCACGGACTACGACGTACGGACTACGACGTACGGACTACGACGTACGGGATCTACGACGTACGGACTACAAACTACGGACTACGACGCACGGACTACGACCTACGACTACGACCTACGGACTACGACCTACGGACTACGACGTACGGACTACGACGTACGGACTACGACCTACGGACTACGACGTACGGACTACGACCTACGGACTACGACCTACGGACTACGACGTACGGACTACGACGTACGGACTACGACGTACGGACTACGACCTACGGACTACGACCTACGGACTACGACCTACGGACTACGACCTACGGACTACGACCTACGGACTACGACCTACGGACTACGACCTACGGAATACGACCTACGGAATACGACCTACGGAATACGACCTACGGACTACGACCTACGGACTACGACCTACGGACTACGACCTACGGACTACGACCTACGGACTACGACCTACGGACTACGACCTACGGACTACGACCTACGGACTACGACGTACGGACTACGACGTACGGACTACGACGTACGGACTACGACGTACGGACTACGACGTACGGACTACGACCTACGCACTACGACCTACGCACTACGACCTACGCACTACGACCTACGCACTACGACGTACGGACTACGACCTACGGAATACGACCTACGGAATACGACCTACGGAATACGACCTACGGACTACGACCTACGGACTACGACCTACGGACTACGACCTACGGACTACGACCTACGGACTACGACCTACGGACTACGACCTACGGACTACGACCTACGGACTACGACGTACGGACTACGACGTACGGACTACGACGTACGGACTACGACCTACGGACTACGACCTACGGACCACGACCTACGGACTACGACCTACGGACTACGACCTACGGACTACGACCCACGGACTACGACCTACGGACTACGACCTACGGACTACGACCTACGGACTACGACCTACGGACTACGACCTACGGACTACGACCTACGGACTACGACGTACGGACTACGACGTACGGACTACGACGTACGGACTACGACGTACGGACTACGACGTACGGACTACGACGCACGGACTACGACCTACGGACTACGACGTACGGACTACGACGTACGGACTACGACGTACGGACTACGACCTACGGACTACGACGTACGGACTACGACGTACGGACTACGACCTACGGACTAGGACGTACGGACTACGACGTACGGACTACGACGCACGGACTACGACCTACGGACTAGGACGTACGGACTACGACGTACGGACTACGACCTACGGACTACGACCTACGGACTACGACGTACGGACTACGACCTACGGACTACGACCTACGGACTACGACCTACGGACTACGACCTACGGACTACGACCTACGGACTACGACGTACGGACTACGACGTACGGACTACGACGTACGGACTACGACGTACGGACTACGACGTACGGACTACGACGTACGGACTACAACCTACGGACTACGACGTACGGACTACGACCTACGGACTACGACCTACGGACTACGACCTACGGACTACGACGTACGGACTACGACGTACGGACTACGACCTACGGACTACGACGTACGGACTACGACCTACGGACTACGACCTACGGACTACGACGTACGGACTACGACGTACGGACTACGACGTACGGACTACGACCTACGGACTACGACCTACGGACTACGACCTACGGACTACGACCTACGGACTACGACCTACGGACTACGACCTACGGACTACGACCTACGGACTACGACCTACGGACTACGACCTACGGACTACGACCTACGGACTACGACGTACGGACTACGACGTACGGACTACGACGTACGGACTACGACGTACGGACTACGACGTACGGACTACGACGTACGGACTACGACGTACGGACTACGACCTACGGACTACGACCTACGCACTACGACCTACGCACTACGACGTACGGACTACGACGTACGGACTACGACGTACGACCTACGGACTACGACGTACGGACTACGACCTACGGACTACGACGTACGGACTACGACCTACGGACTACGACCTACGGACTACGACCCACGGACTACGACCTACGGACTACGACCTACGGACTACGACCTACGGACTACGACCTACGGACTACGACCTACGGACTACGACCTACGGACTACGACCTACGGACTACGACCTACGGACTACGACCTACGGACTACGACGGACTACGACCTACGGACTACGACGTACGGACTACGACGTACGGACTACGACGTACGGACTACGACGTACGGACTACCACGTACGGACTACGACGTACGGACTACGACGTACGGACTACGACGTACGGACTACGACCTACGCACTACGACCTACGCACTACGACCTACGCACTACGACGTACGGACTACGACGTACGGACTACGACGTACGGACTACGACGTACGGACTACGACGTACGGACTACGACGTACGGACTACGACGTACGGACTACGACCTACGGACTACGACGTACGGACTACGACCTACGGACTACGACGTACGGACTACGACCTACGGACTACGACCTACGGACTACGACCTACGGACTACGACCTACGGACTACGACCTACGGACTACGACGTACGGACTACGACGTACGGACTACGACGTACGGACTACGACGTACGGACTACGACGTACGGACTACGACCTACGGACTACGACCTACGGACTACGACCTACGGACTACGACGTACGGACTACGACGTACGGACTACGACGTACGGACTGCGACGTACGGACTACGACGTACGGACTACGACCTACGGACTACGACGACCTACGGACTACGACCTACGGACTACGACCTACGGACTACGACGTACGGACTACGACGCTACGGACTACGACGTACGTAATACGACGTACGGACTACGACGTACGGACTACGACGTACGGACTACGACCTACGGACTACGACCTACGGACTACGACCTACGGACTACGACCTACGGACTACGACGTACGGACTACGACGTACGGACTACGACCTACGGACTACGACCTACGGACTACGACCTACGGACTACGACCTACGGACTACGACCTACGGACTACGACCTACGGACTACGACGTACGGACTACGACGTACGGACTACGACCTACGGACTACGACCTACGGACTACGACGTACGGACTACGACGTACGGACTACGACCTACGGACTACGACGTACGGACTACGACGTACGGACTACGACGTACGGACTACGACGTACGGACTACGACCTACGGACTACGACGTACGGACTACGACGTACGGACTACGACCTACGGACTAGGACGTACGGACTACGACGTACGGACTACGACGTACGGACTACGACCTACGGACTACGACCTACGGACTACGACCTACGGACTACGACCTACGGACTACGACCTACGGACTACGACCTACGGACTACGACCTACGGACTACGACCTACGGACTACGACGTACGGACTACGACGTACGGACTGACGTACGGACTACGACGTACGGACTACGACGTACGGACTACGACGTACGGACTACGACGTACGGACTACAACCTACGGACTACGACGTACGGACTACGACCTACGGACTACGACCTACGGACTACGACGTACGGACTACGACGTACGGACTACGACCTACGGACTACGACGTACGGACTACGACCTACGGACTACGACCTACGGACTACGACGTACGGACTACGACGTACGGACTACGACCTACGGACTACGACCTACGGACTACGACCTACGGACTACGACCTACGGACTACGACCTACGGACTACGACCTACGGACTACGACCTACGGACTACGACGTACGGACTACGACGTACGGACTACGACGTACGGACTACGACGTACGGACTACGACCTACGGACTACGACCTACGGACTACGACCTACGGACTACGACCTACGGACTACGACCTACGGACTACGACCTACGGACTACGACCTACGGACTACGACCTACGGACTACGACCTACAGAGTACGACCACGGACTACGACCTACGGACTACGACCTACGGACTACGACCTACGGACTACGACCTACGGACTACGAACTACGGACTACGACCTACGGACTACGACCCACGGACTACGACCTACGGACTACGACCTACGGACTACGACCTACGGACTACGACCTACGGACTACGACCTACGGACTACGACCTACGGACTACGACCTACGGACTACGACCTACGGACTACGACCTACGGACTACGACCTACGGACTACGACCTACGGACTACGACCTACGGACTACGACCTACGGACTACGACCTACGGACTACGACCTACGGACTACGACCTACGGACTACGACCTACGGACTACGACCTCACGGACTACGACCTACGGACTACGACCTACGGACTACGACCTACGGACTACGACCTACGGACTACGACCTACGGACTACGACCTACGGACTACGACCTACGGACTACGACCTACGGACTACGACGTACGGACTACGACGCACGGACTACGACCTACGGACTACGACCTACGGACTACGACCTACGGACTACGACCTACGGACTACGACCTACGGACTACGACCTACGGACTACGACCCACGGACTACGACGTACGGACTACGACCTACGGACTACGACGTACGGACTACGACGTACGGACTACGACCTACGGACTACGACCTACGGACTACGACCTACGGACTACGACCTACGGACTACGACCTACGGACTACGACCTACGGACTACGACCTACGGACTACGACCTACGGACTACGACGTACGGACTACGACCTACGGACTACGACCTACGGACTACGACCTACGGACTACGACCTACGGACTACGACCTACGGACTACGACCTACGGACTACGACCCACGGACTACGACCTACGGACTACGACCTACGGACTACGACCTACGGACTACGACCTACGGACTACGACCTACGGACTACGACCTACGGACTACGACCTACGGACTACGACCTACGGACTACGACCTACGGACTACGACCTACGGACTACGACCTACGGACTACGACCTACGGACTACGACCTACGGACTACGACCCACGGACTACGACCTACGGACTACGACCTACGGACCACGACCTACGGACTACGACCTACGGACTACGACCCACGGACTACGACCTACGCACTACGACCTACGGACTACGACCCACGGACTACGACCTACGGACTGCGACCCACGGACTACGACCTACGGACTACGACCTACGGACTACGACCTACGGACTACGACGTACGGACTACGACGTACGGACTACGACCTACGGACTACGACCTACGGACTACGACGTACGGACTACGACCTACGGACTACGACCTACGGACTACGACCTACGGACTGCGACCTACGGACTACGACCTACGGACTACGACCTACGGACTGCGACCTACGGACTACGACGTACGGACTACGACGTACGGACTACGACCTACGGACTACGACGTACGGACTACGACGTACGGACTACGACCTACGGACTACGACCTACGGACTACGACCTACGGACTACGACGTTGGACTACGACCTACGGACTACGACGTACGGACTACGACGTACGGACTACGACGTACGGACTACGACGTACGGACTACGACGTACGGACTACGACGTACGGACTACGACGTACGGACTACGACCTACGGACTACGACGTACGGACTACGACGTACGGACACGACCTACGGACTACGACGTACGGACTACGACGTACGGACTACGACGTACGGACTACGACGTAAGGACTACGACGTACGGACACGACGTACGGACTACGACCTACGGACTACGACGACGGACGACTACGACGTACGGACTACGACCTACGGACTACGACCTACGGACTACGACCTACGGACTACGACCTACGGACTACGACCTACGGACTACGACCTACGGACTACGACCTACGGACTACGACGTACGGACTACGACGTACGGACTACGACCTACGGACTACGACCTACGGACTACGACGTACGGACTACGACCTACGGACTACGACCTACGGACTACGACCTACGGACTGCGACCTACGGACTACGACGTACGGACTACGACGTACGGACTACGACCTACGGACTACGACCTACGGACTACGACGTACGGACTACGACGTACGGACTACGACCTACGGACTACGACCTACGGACTACGACGACCCACGGACTACGACCTACGGACTACGACTACGACCATCGGACTGCGACCTACGGACTACGACCTACGGACTACGACCTACGGACTGCGACCTACGGACTACGACGTACGGACTACGACGTACGGACTACGACCTACGGACTACGACGAACGGACTCCGGCGTACGGACTGACCTACGACCTACGGACTACGACGTACGGACTACGACGTACGGACTACGACGTACGGACTACGACGTACGGACTACGACGTACGGACTACGACGCACGGACTACGACGTACGGACTACGACGTACGGACTACGACCTACGGACTACGACGTACGGACTACGACGTACGGACTACGACTCACGGACTACGACGTACGGACTACGACGTACGGACTACGACGTACGGACTACGACGTACGGACTACGACGTACGGACTACGACGTACGGACTACGACCTACGGACTACGACGTACGGACTACGACCTACGGACTACGACCTACGGACTACGACCTACGGACTACGACCTACGGACTACGACCCACGGACTACGACGACCTACGGACTACGACGTACGGACTACGACGTACGGACTACGACCTACGGACTACGACCTACGGACTACGACGTACGGACTCCGCCCCACGGACTACGACCGACGGACTACGACCTACGGACTGCGACCTACGGACTACGACGGACGGACTACGACCTACGGACTACGACCTACGGACTACGACCTACGGACTACGACGTACGGACTACGACCTACGGACTACGACGTACGGACTACGACGTACGGACTACGACGTGCGGACTACGACCTACGGACTACGACGTACGGACTACGACGTACGGACTACGACGTGCGGACTACGACCTACGGACTACGACGTACGGACTACGACGTACGGACTACGACGTACGGACTACGACGTACGGACTACGACGTACGGACTACGACCTACGGACTACGACGTACGGACTACGACGTACGGACTACGACGTACGGACTACGACGTACGGACTACGACGTACGGACTACGACACGGACTACGACGTACGGACTACGACGTACGGACTACGACGTACGGACTACGACCACGGACTACGACGTACGGACTACGACGTACGGACTACGACCTACGGACTACGACCTACGGACTACGACGTACGGACTACGACCACGGACTACGACGTACGGACTACGACCTCCGGACTACGCCCTACGGACCACGACGTACGGACTACGACGTACGGACTACGACCTACGGACTACGACCTACGGACTACGACGTACGGACTACGACGTACGGACTACGACCTACGGACTACGACCTACGGACTACGACCTACGGACTACGACCTACGGACTACGACCTACGGACTACGACGTACGGACTACGACCTACGGACTACGACGTACGGACTACGACGTACGGACTACGACGTACGGACTACGACGTACGGACTACGACGTACGGACTACGACGTACGGACTACGACGTACGGACTACGACGTACGGACTACGACGTACGGACTACGACGTACGGACTACGACGTACGGACTACGACGTACGGACGACGACGTACGGACTACGACGTACGGACCACGACGTACGGACTACGACCTACGGACTACGACGTACGGACTACGATTTACAGACCCCCCGTTTATTAAATGAAGAGACATCCTACAATCCTAATTTGAAGGAACCAGTTAGAATAACATCACGCTTTAGTATAACAAACTATGATCAAAATACCCCCACGCGAATTTATAATCCCAACAAGATTAGAAATACACATGCAAATTTAATTGCTATCAAGCTCACCAGAAATGGTCCTCCTGCGCAAAAGATCATACCTAAATGCATGGTTATAAATGCACGTTCTCTTGCCAAACCTCAGGCAGTTTCTGCGTTGGATGTTGAGCTCTCTACATGGGAAATTGATATCTGTTTCGTGTGTGAGACATGGTTGAACAGTAAGATATTATCAAATTTAGTATGTCCCAATAACTATCTTATTGTAAGAAAAGATCGCGGCGATGGTCGAAATGGAGGAGGTGTTGCTATAATTTGTCGGAAGATTGGAAATGTAAACCCCTAAACTTTCAAAACAATTTAGAATGCATCTGGTGTGAAATTAAGACAGCAAATAGCAAATACTATGTCGCCTCTGTGTATCACCCTCCGGACCCCACATATCAGGAAAGCGAATTACTAAATCATTTATCAGAGAGTATAGAGCAAATTCTTCAGTGGGAATCAAATGCCAGAATTATAATTGGAGGAGATATTAATCAATTAAAGGTTAAAGATATTATAAGTCAACATAATATGGAACAAATGGTAAGAAAACCTACAAGAGGTCAGAAAGTACTTGACATTTTCCTAACTAATTATCCACATTTATGGAATCACCCTAGAGTCTTTGATAGCTTAGTAAAATCTGACCATTTGGCTGTCGTGATAATTCCACGGGTAGCTGTAAAACCGGAAAGAAAAACAGTTTATTTTAGAGATTCAAGAGACCATCGGAAGTTTGCTATGGTGAGAGAGTTGGAAGCACAAGACTGGAGTTGTATTGATGACTGTGAAGACGTGAACGAATCAGTTATGTTATTAAATCATATTATCACTTCTGCATTCAACAACAGTTGTCCATTGATTAAGATAAAATTATCCACACGAGATCCCCCATACATGTCTTTGGTAAAACACTTATGCAAAATACGCAATAAAAGTGTGAGGAAAGGAGTTAACGAAGATTTACAACGAAAGATAAATAAGCTTATCCGAGAAAATATGGTTAGTGAAGTTAAAAGGAGAATGGGAAATACGCATCTGGATCGAAGAAATGGTGGACACAGTTAATAAAATCACCGGTAGGAAGGCAAATCATACCAGTATAAATATTGATCCAAGTGTTATAAATAGTTATTTCAAAACAATAAACACTGATGATAATTATACATATCCTGAACTCGTCCCTATACCCAATGAGACTAGAGTACCAAATGTTGATATACCTACTGTAGAAAGGTTTTGGAAAACAAAAGAAAACATCAACAGGTCCTGATGGCCTACCCTATTGGGTATGGAAAGACTTTGCAAAATATTTAGCTCCAGTGATAACAAAGATATTTAATATGTCATTGGAACAGCAATGCGTTCCTCCTATGGAAATTAGCCAATCTTAATCCAATACCTAAGGAAAGCCCTTATAGAATGTACACAATTAAGGCCTATATCTCTTACGAACGTAATAATGAGATTGTTCGAAAGAATAGTGCTTAAAAAGGAGATCTCATCAGAACTAAAACATTTAATAAATCCGACCAATTCGCATATAAGGAAGGTACCAGCGCAACTGATGCTCTTATTATGTGTCACCATAAATGGCTAAATTGGCTGGATGGTGATGTTGATTATGTCAGGGTGATTTCATTCGATCTCAAGAAAGCCTTTGATTCCGTTTCTCACCACATCATTTGTAAGAAGCTAGAAAAAACCAACATTAATCCATATGTAATAAATTGGATTAGAAATTTTTTGACTGATAGGAGACAAAGAGTAATAGTGAACGGAATAGAAACAAATTATGTAGACATAAATAAAGGAGTACCGCAAGGCACAGTTCTTGGACCATTTCTATTTTCCTTAATGATAAATGATCTAACAGTCAAAGATCCAAATAATAACATACTAGTCAAATTTGCAGATGATATGACTGTTAGCGCTCCAGTGAAAAATAATTATGACTCCGCACTGGCTGAGGTAGACAATATTGAAAAATGGACGGAAACAAACAGAATGTCATTAAATCTAAATAAAACATGGGAAATGGTCGTAAGTGGCAAATCTACAAATCCTTTACCAGAACCAATAACGGGTATCGAACGAAAGACTTGGCTGAAACTATTGGGAACTACACTGCAGAATGATCCAAATTGTTGGGACCTTCAAGTTAATAATTTGATATCTAAAGCTAGCAGTCGAATGCACATTTTGAGAATATGTAGATCGTATGGCTACCCTAAAAAAAAATTAACAATTCTCTTCGACGCACTTATTATGTCTTTATTTTCTTATGGAATCGAAGTATGGGGTTCTGCACTCGGAAAGAAGTACCTAGAACGGATAGATAAATTTCTTAGGCGAGCATACAGATATGGATACACAACAAAAAGTGTTCAGATAATTGATTTGATTAAAGAAAGAGACATGAGTTTATTTGAAAAAATATGTAGTAACCCAGACCACCCTTTGTACGAACTACTTCCTCCTAAAAGACAAAGACCGTTAAGAGAACGCGAACACGATTTCATATTACCTAAGGTTAAAACAGAAAGATTCAAAAGGTCGTTTTTAAATAGGTGTCTTTTTAATAATTTTAGCTAAAATAATTAATCTAGATATATATAATAACTTAGTCTTAGTCTTTTTTAATAATTCTACCTAAGAATAATTAACTTAGATACATAATAACAATCAAGTTTATTTTTGGAACCCTGTATATAAGAATTTTAAATGTAAAGTCACACGTTTGTTGTGGCTATGTTTAATAAAGACTTAATAATAATAATAATAATAACTACGACGTACGGACTACGACGTACGGACTACGACGTACGGACTACGACGTACGGACTACGACGTACGGGCTACGACCTGCGGACTACGACGTACGGACTACGACGTACGGACTACGACCTACGGACTACGACCTATGGACTACGACCTACGGACTACGACGTACGGACTACGACGTACGGACTACGACGTACGGACTACGACGTACGGACTACGACCTACGGACTACGACCTACGGACTACGACCTACGGACTACGACCTACGGACTACGTCCTACGGACTACGACCTACGGACTACGACCTACGGACTACGACCTACGGACTACGACCTACGGACTACGACCTACGCACTATGACGTACGGACTACGACCTACGGACTACGACCTACGGACTACGACCTACGGACTACGACGTACGGACTACGACCTACGGACTACGACCTACGGACTACGACCTACGGACTACGACGTACGGACTACGACGTACGGACTACGACCTACGGACTACGACCTACGGACTACGACCTACGGACTACGACGTACGGACTACGACCTACGGACTACGACGTACGGACTACGACGTACGGACTACGACGTACGGACTACGACGTACGGACTACGACCTACGGACTACGACGTACGGACTACGACGTACGGACTACGACGTACGGACTACGACGTACGGACTACGACCTACGGACTACGACCTACGGACTACGACGTACGGACTACGACGTACGGACTACGACGTACGGACTACGACGTACGGACTACGACGTACGGACTACGACCTACGGACTACGACCTACGGACTACGACGTACGGACTACGACGTACGGACTACGACGTACGGACTACGACGTACGGACTACGACCTACGGACTACGACGTACGGACTACGACGTACGGACTACGACGTACGGACTACGACCTACGGACTACGACGTACGGACTACGACGTACGGACTACGACGTACGGACTACGACCTACGGACTACGACGTACGGACTACGACCTACGGACTACGACCTACGGACTACGACGTACGGACTACGACCTACGGACTACGACGTACGGACTACGACGTACGGACTACGACGTACGGACTACGACGTACGGACTACGACGTACGGACTACGACCTACGGACTACGACGTACGGACTACGACCTACGGACTACGACCTACGGACTACGACCTACGGACTACGACCTACGGACTACGACCTACGGACTACGACGTACGGACTACGACATACGGACAACGACCTACGGACTACGACCTACGGACTACGACCTACGGACTACAACCTACGGACTACGACCTACGGACTACGACGTACGGACTACGACCTACGGACTACGACCTACGGACTACGACGTACGGACTACGACGTACGGACTACGACGTACGGACTACGACCTACGGACTACGACGTACGGACTACGCCGTACGGACTACGCCGTACGGACTACGACCTAAGGACTAGGACGTACGGACTACGACGTACGGACTACGACGTACGGACTACGACGTACGGACTACGACCTACGGACTACGACGTACGGACTACGACGTACGGACTACGACGTACGGACTACGACGTACGGACTACGACCTACGGACTATGACGTACGGACTACGACGTACGGACTACGACGTACGGACTACGACGTACGGACTACGACCTACGGACTACGACCTACGGACTACGACCTACGGACTACGACGTACGGACTACGACGTACGGACTACGACCTACGGACTACGACCTACGGACTACGACGTACGGACTACGACCTACGGACTACGACGTACGGACTACGACGTACGGACTACGACGTACGGACTACGACCTACGGACTACGACGTACGGACTACGACGTACGGACTACGACGTACGGACTACGACGTACGGACTACGACGTACGGACTACGACCTACGGACTACGACCTACGGACTACGACCTACGGACTACGACGTACGGACTACGACGTACGGACTACGACGTACGGACTACGACGTACGGACTACGACGTACGGACTACGACCTACGGACTACGACGCATGGACTACGGACTACGGCTAAATACGGACTACGACGGACGGACTACGACGCACGGACTACGACCTACGGACTACGACGTACGGACTACGACGTACGGACTACGACGTACGGACTACGACCTACGGACTACGACGTACGGACTACGACGTACGGACTACGACGTACGGACTACGACCTACGGAGTACGACGTACGGACTACGACCTACGGAGTACGACGTACGGACTACGACGTACGGACTACGACGTACGGACTACGACCTACGGACTACGACGTACGGACTACGACGTACGGACTACGACGTACGGACTACGACGTACGGACTACGACGTACGGACTACGACGTACGGACTACGACGTACGGACTACGACGTACGGACTACGACGTACGGACTACGACGTACGGACTACGACGCACGGACTACGACCTACGGACTACGACGTACGGACTACGACGTACGGACTACGACGTACGGACTACGACGTACGGACTACGACCTACGGACTACGACGTACGGACTACGACGTACGGACTACGACGTACGGACTACGACCTACGGACTACGACGTACGGACTACGACCTACGGACTACGACGTACGGACTACGACGTACGGACTCCGGACTCTGTATCACCCTCCGGACCCCACATATCAGGAAAGCGAATTACTAAATCATTTATCAGAGAGTATAGAGCAAATTCTTCAGTGGGAATCAAATGCCAGAATTATAATTGGAGGAGATATTAATCAATTAAAGGTTAAAGATATTATAAGTCAACATAATATGGAACAAATGGTAAGAAAACCTACAAGAGGTCAGAAAGTACTTGACATTTTCCTAACTAATTATCCACATTTATGGAATCACCCTAGAGTCTTTGATAGCTTAGTAAAATCTGACCATTTGGCTGTCGTGATAATTCCACGGGTAGCTGTAAAACCGGAAAGAAAAACAGTTTATTTTAGAGATTCAAGAGACCATCGGAAGTTTGCTATGGTGAGAGAGTTGGAAGCACAAGACTGGAGTTGTATTGATGACTGTGAAGACGTGAACGAATCAGTTATGTTATTAAATCATATTATCACTTCTGCATTCAACAACAGTTGTCCATTGATTAAGATAAAATTATCCACACGAGATCCCCCATACATGTCTCCTTTGGTAAAACACTTATGCAAAATACGCAATAAAAGTGTGAGGAAAGGAGTTAACGAAGATTTACAACGAAAGATAAATAAGCTTATCCGAGAAAATATGGTTAGTGAAGTTAAAAAGGAGAATGGGAAATACGCATCTGGATCGAAGAAATGGTGGGACACAGTTAATAAAATCACCGGTAGGAAGGCAAATCATACCAGTATAAATATTGATCCAAGTGTTATAAATAGTTATTTCAAAACAATAAACACTGATGATAATTATACATATCCTGAACTCGTCCCTATACCCAATGAGACTAGAGTACCAAATGTTGATATACCTACTGTAGAAAGGTTTTGGAAAAACAAAGAAAACATCAACAGGTCCTGATGGCCTACCCTATTGGGTATGGAAAGACTTTGCAAAATATTTAGCTCCAGTGATAACAAAGATATTTAATATGTCATTGGAACAGCAATGCGTTCCTCCTATGGAAATTAGCCAATCTTAATCCAATACCTAAGGAAAGCCCTTATAGAATGTACACAATTAAGGCCTATATCTCTTACGAACGTAATAATGAGATTGTTCGAAAGAATAGTGCTTAAAGGAGATCTCATCAGAACTAAAACATTTAATAAAATCCGACCAATTCGCATATAAGGAAGGTACCAGCGCAACTGATGCTCTTATTATGTGTCACCATAAATGGCTAAATTGGCTGGATGGTGATGTTGATTATGTCAGGTGATTTCATTCGATCTCAAGAAAGCCTTTGATTCCGTTTCTCACCACATCATTTGTAAGAAGCTAGAAAAACCAACATTAATCCATATGTAATAAATTGGATTAGAAATTTTTGACTGATAGGAGACAAAGAGTAATAGTGAACGGAATAGAAACAAATTATGTAGACATAAATAAAGGAGTACCGCAAGGCACAGTTCTTGGACCATTTCTATTTTCCTTAATGATAAATGATCTAACAGTCAAAGATCCAAATAATAACATACTAGTCAAATTTGCAGATGATATGACTGTTAGCGCCCAGTGAAAATAATTATGACTCCGCACTGGCTGAGGTAGACAATATTGAAAAATGGACGGAAACAAACAGAATGTCATTAAATCTAAATAAAACATGGGAAATGGTCGTAAGTGGCAAATCTACAAATCCTTTACCAGAACCAATAACGGGTATCGAACGAAAGACTTGGCTGAAACTATTGGGAACTACACTGCAGAATGATCCAAATTGTTGGGACCTTCAAGTTAATAATTTGATATCTAAAGCTAGCAGTCGAATGCACATTTTGAGAATATGTAGATCGTATGGCTACCTAAAAAAATTAACAATTCTCTTCGACGCACTTATTATGTCTTTATTTTCTTATGGAATCGAAGTATGGGTTCTGCACTCGGAAAGAAGTACCTAGAACGGATAGATAAATTTCTTAGGCGAGCATACAGATATGGATACACAACAAAAAGTGTTCAGATAATTGATTTGATTAAAGAAAGAGACATGAGTTTATTTGAAAAAATATGTAGTAACCCAGACCACCCTTTGTACGAACTACTTCCTCCTAAAAGACAAAGACCGTTAAGAGAACGCGAACACGATTTCATATTACCTAAGGTTAAAACAGAAAGATTCAAAAGGTCGTTTTTAAATAGGTGTCTTTTTAATAATTTTAGCTAAAATAATTAATCTAGATATATATAATAACTTAGTCTTAGTCTTTTTTAATAATTCTACCTAAGAATAATTAACTTAGATACATAATAACAATCAAGTTTATTTTTGGAACCCTGTATATAAGAATTTTAAATGTAAAGTCACACGTTTGTTGTGGCTATGTTTAATAAAGACTTAATAATAATAATAATAATAACTACGACGTACGGACTACGACGTACGGACTACGACGTACGGACTACGACGTACGGACTACGACGTACGGGCTACGACCTGCGGACTACGACGTACGGACTACGACGTACGGACTACGACCTACGGACTACGACCTATGGACTACGACCTACGGACTACGACGTACGGACTACGACGTACGGACTACGACGTACGGACTACGACGTACGGACTACGACCTACGGACTACGACCTACGGACTACGACCTACGGACTACGTCCTACGGACTACGACCTACGGACTACGACCTACGGACTACGACCTACGGACTACGACCTACGGACTACGACCTACGCACTATGACGTACGGACTACGACCTACGGACTACGACCTACGGACTACGACGTACGGACTACGACCTACGGACTACGACCTACGGACTACGACCTACGGACTACGACGTACGGACTACGACGTACGGACTACGACCTACGGACTACGACCTACGGACTACGACCTACGGACTACGACGTACGGACTACGACGTACGGACTACGACGTACGGACTACGACGTACGGACTACGACGTACGGACTACGACGTACGGACTACGACCTACGGACTACGACGTACGGACTACGACGTACGGACTACGACGTACGGACTACGACGTACGGACTACGACCTACGGACTACGACGTACGGACTACGACGTACGGACTACGACGTACGGACTACGACGGACTACGACGTACGGACTACGACCTACGGACTACGACCTACGGACTACGACGTACGGACTACGACGTACGGACTACGACGTACGGACTACGACGTACGGACTACGACCTACGGACTACGACGTACGGACTACGACGTACGGACTACGACGTACGGACTACGACCTACGGACTACGACGTACGGACTACGACGTACGGACTACGACGTACGGACTACGACCTACGGACTACGACGTACGGACTACGACCTACGGACTACGACCTACGGACTACGACGTACGGACTACGACGTACGGACTACGACGTACAGACTACGACGTACGGACTACGACGTACGGACTACGACGTACGGACTACGACCTACGGACTACGACGTACGGACTACGACCTACGGACTACGACCTACGGACTACGACCTACGGACTACGACCTACGGACTACGACGTACGGACTACGACATACGGACAACGACCTACGGACTACGACCTACGGACTACGACCTACGGACTACAACCTACGGACTACGACCTACGGACTACGACGTACGGACTACGACCTACGGACTACGACCTACGGACTACGACGTACGGACTACGACGTACGGACTACGACGTACGGACTACGACCTACGGACTACGACGTACGGACTACGCCGTACGGACTACGCCGTACGGACTACGACCTGGACTAGGACGTACGGACTACGACGTACGGACTACGACGTACGGACTACGACGTACGGACTACGACGTACGGACTACGACCTACGGACTACGACGTACGGACTACGACGTACGGACTACGACGTACGGACTACGACGTACGGACTACGACCTACAGACTATGACGTACGGACTACGACCTACGGACTACGACGTACGGACTACGACGTACGGACTACGACCTACGGACTACGACCTACGGACTACGACCTACGGACTACGACGTACGGACTACGACGTACGGACTACGACCTACGGACTACGACCTACGGACTACGACGTACGGACTACGACCTACGGACTACGACGTACGGACTACGACGACTACGACGTACGGACTACGACCTACGGACTACGACGTACGGACTACGACGTACGGACTACGACGTACGGACTACGACGTACGGACTACGACGTACGGACTACGACCTACGGACTACGACCTACGGACTACGACCTACGGACTACGACGTACGGACTACGACGTACGGACTACGACGTACGGACTACGACGTACGGACTACGACGTACGGACTACGACCTACGGACTACGACGTACGGACTACGACGTACGGACTACGACGTACGGACTACGACGTACGGACTACGACGCACGGACTACGACCTACGGACTACGACGTACGGACTACGACGTACGGACTACGACGTACGGACTACGACCTACGGACTACGACGTACGGACTACGACGTACGGACTACGACGTACGGACTACGACCTACGGAGTACGACGTACGGACTACGACCTACGGAGTACGACGTACGGACTACGACGTACGGACTACGACGTACGGACTACGACCTACGGACTACGACGTACGGACTACGACGTACGGACTACGACGTACGGACTACGACGTACGGACTACGACGTACGGACTACGACGTACGGACTACGACGTACGGACTACGACGTACGGACTACGACGTACGGACTACGACGTACGGACTACGACGTACGGACTACGACGTACGGACTACGACGAACGGACTACGACGTACGGACTACGACGTACGGACTACGACGTACGGACTACGACCTACGGACTACGACGTACGGACTACGACGTACGGACTACGACGTACGGACTACGACCTACGGACTACGACGTACGGACTACGACCTACGGACTACGACGTACGGACTACGACGTACGGACTACGACGTACGGACTACGACCTACGGACTACGACCTACGGACTACGACGTACGGACTACGACGTACGGACTACGACGTACGGACTACGACGTACGGACTACGACGTACGGACTATGACCTACGGACTACGACGTACGGACTACGACCTACGGACTACGACCTACGGACTACGACCTACGGACTACGAGCTACGGACTACGAGCTACGGACTACGACCTACGGACTACGACCTACGGACTACGACCTGCGGACTACGACCTACGGACTACGACCTACGGACTACGACCTACGGACTACGACCTACGGACTACGACCTACGACCTACGACCTACGACCTACGACCTACGGACTACGACCTAAGGACTACGACCTAAGGACTACGACCTACGACCTACGACCTACGGACTACGACCTACGGACTACGACCTACGGACTACGAGCTACGGACTACGACCTACGGACTACGACCTACGGACTACGACCTACGGACTACGACCTGCGGACTACGACCTACGGACTACGACCTACGGACTACGACCTACGGACTACGACCTACGACCTACGACCTACGGACTACGACCTAAGGACTACGACCTACGACCTACGACCTACGGACTACGACCTACGGACTACGACCTACGGACTACGACCTACGGACTACGACCTACGGACTACGACCTACGGACTACGACCTACGGACTACGACCTACGGACTACGACCTACGGACTACGACCTACGGACTACGACCTACGGACTACGACCTACGGACTACGACCTACGGACTACGACCTACGGACTACGACCTACGGACTACGACCTAAGGACTACGACCTAAGGACTACGACCTACGACCTACGACTTACGACTTACGACTTACGACTTACGACTTACGACTTACGACTTACGACTTACGACTTACGACTTACGACTTACGACTTACGACTTACGACTTACGACTTACGACTTGTCAAATGCATCAAAATATTTATGTTTCTAATGCTTTAATGTTTGTAAATCTCGCTAGTATAGGCTTTACTAAATAAACGCTTGAAAACTTATTAGTATTGGTCTACTCAGAAAGAAATACTTCACTAGATACGAGATTGAAGCGACAACAAACCCATATATTTTTGCACACAAAATATGCTGAACTCAACATAATGACTGTCTTGCCCAAACGCGCCTTGCATATCATTATGACGTCAATATATAATTAATGTTTATGTTAATGAATTTTTAATGATGTGCTCCCCCTGTTAATGACACTGCTCCCCCCTGTTAATGACGCTGCTCCCCCCTGTATGTTAATGTACCATATGCTAATGATGTTTGAATTTTTAATGATGTGCTCCCCCATTGCTCCCCCTCAAAAAAGGGGGTCGAAAACCACCTCTACTACTACGGACGCTCAATGTAATACAATTTCCAAATCTATAGCACTGTTAAAAAGAGCAAGACCATATGTCTCTCAAAACACTCTCATTAATATGTTTAATGGACTGGTTTTACCACATTTTGCGTACTGTTCAACTGTGTGGAATGATGGTAGTCGTGCTCACATTGATAAACTCTATAAAATGCAAAAACGAGCAGCTAGGGCAATAACTGGTTCGAAGTACGAAATAAGATCAAGAGAAATTTTTGAAAAGCTAGGATTGGGAACCTATTGAAAACATGTACAAAAAAGGTGACATCAATATGACGTTTAGAGCACTGCGAGGGGAACTACTGGAACACATATCAAAAATGTTTATCATTAACCACAACAATGCATACCATCTCAGGAGTTACGACTGTAACTTCACTTGGATAAGCCAAATACTGAATTCATGAAAAAGAGCTTTTCATATCGAGGAGCCTCCGCATGGAACAACTTGCCAAATGATATTACTGGCAGGCAGGCACAACCCACTGTCCAGGAATAGCTTTAAGCATTTACTTAATAGCTACTTCCGAAATTTGCCAAACCCAATTTGAGGTGACGTTTTGTGGATCTGTGGGAGGTATTTTATAAATATATAATTCTGATTATTTGTGTAATATAGAGCTTGTACGCTTGAATACTTTTAAACATAAAATATTTAGTTAAACGGGCCTTTGTCCACTTGTGTAACACAGGTTAGTATGCACAATGAGCATACATTTACTTGTTTATGTTATTTTTATCCATGTAATTATCTAATTGAACGGCCCTTTGAAAATCATATACCGTTGTTAAATAACTTTAAATAATAATAATAATAATCTGTGGGCTCATTATCTTCGTTCCTCTCAGCTGGCTTCGTTAAATACCATGCACCTAAACCATAAATCGGCCGACTAAAATCGTAGCTTGTGCGCCTGGCTTAGGGGCTGATTACATGAGGACTTTTCAGCCCGGGCTGAATTTCAACCCGGTTAACCGAGCTGAAATTTGTTTACGATTACATGGCAAGCTTCAGCCCGGGCTGAGTTTAAAATTTCACCACATCTAATTTAAACCGGGATGAAATCTCAGCCCGGGCTAAAATGAAATAGAGCTGTTCCGTCTATTTCAATAATTTTAAATGCTGATTTTGTCTACTATTTGACTTGTGCGAGACTCTGCTTGCATTTGGAGATTGAAAACCATTTGCAGCCCGGTCAACCGGGATGAAATTTTCGTCCCGGGTGCATCAAACCGGGATGAAATTTCAGCCGGGGATGAAATTTTAGGCCGGGCTGAAATTTTTGTCATGTAATCGAAAACTCCATTTATAAGGATTTTATCAGAAGCCCGGGCTGAAATTTCATCCCGGTTAGCCGGGCTGAAATTTCAGCCCGGGCTGAAAATCTCCATGTAATCGGCCCCTTAATGTGCCTTTCCATCGACAAAGTGGGTCAACACGAACACTAATTTGTGCCCCTTGTTCAAAACAACAAATTAATTCGTGAACGCCGTATATTATGCTGTATATAGCTACAATATTCTTCGTATTCGTGCTTCTTCAAGTTTTCCATTTTTGTCAGCCATGATTACCCTGGCATTGCTCTCAAAACATAGTTCCCATCACAGGAATTTTAATAAATTCAATTTTCCAAAAAATATACATATCATATTACCGATACCGTCAGTCCGAAAGGGGGAATCAACTGTGCCTGGAATCAAAGATTACTGACCATGAAACTATTTGATATCACATGCAAATAAGACGAAATTGTCATCATGCACAAAACTACGTAATTGCAGGAATCGAACTCCAGTCATAGACGCGTGAAGGCGCTTACACTGTAACATCCCAACCATAGAAAAGGAAAAAATCTGTTAAATTTCAAAAATATCAGTTAAAATTCGCACTGTTTTCATTACTAGTTTCCCCTCTTTTCACTGCAGAATCTTCTAATACAAGCACGAGATAATAAATATTTGAGTAAAAATCCAAGAGAAATCTCAAAATCCCGTGAAATGAAATATAGAATATGCATTATTTTGATGTTAAAATAGAAATAACGCAAGCCTGGCGACAACACCAACGTTTCTGTTATATACTTCCCAGGTTTCAACCGCAGCACTATCGGCCTGCATGGTTCCACAGAACGGCGATGTGGAAGAAACGCGAAAAGAAATACGGAGAAGAGAGAACCTCTGGTCAAATCAATTACGCCAGAATCTCATTTCCATACATGATTAGGTTCAGAATCTGAACCGTGTATGTGATTGGCTATTAATTTTGTAAAAATTTGGGAAATAAACATGTACAATAGCTAATTATATAGCTTGCCAAATGTAGGAAATAATGTACGTTTGCAGTCCGTCTGCCTTGATATGAAAAAAGTAAATCTATAAACGGATTGCAAAGTTGTCCGCCCTTTGTTTTTGTCATGGATGGTTTTTTAAATTATGCGCATGCGCGAGTTAAAGCCAAGAGAAAACTGGTACTAGCAACATCATGATTAGCTAAGACAACGATTTTATTTTTATATGCATACGTCAGAAAAATAACTGCCATTTTGGTACTCTGGAGTCGGGACATATTAATTCAGACAAATATTAAGTCTCCAAAACAAGATAAGTGAACATTTTTTAGAGGACTTTTATTTACGAAAGTCAAGTCGAGAAAGTACAGGATTTTCGAGTTAGCATTTGGTAAGTGTTTATTTAGCATACTTGCTTTTGCAGTTTTACCGTCAATTGGCATGCACTACAGTATAGTTTGTGGTTTTGAAAATGCGTAGTTCATCCTGTGTGGTCGATACAACGTTGTTTTAGCATTAATTCAAATGCGTTCTATAGAAAAGAAACAACATATTTTATCTAAATTAAAAAACTTCATAGTATGAAAACACTGTTAAAAACAGTTCTAGTTTTATGACAATTTCGAAACGTTTTGTGAGACTTCTAAGATTGAATTTTACAGTAAATCAAAGCCAAAAAAGAACAAAATAACATACCTACTTTATATAGTTGGGCAGTTGGTAATTTTAGTGTTAAAAGTAAAAATCTTATCACTATTTTACCAGTTCGTACAGAAAATAAAATAAATATATATACGAGCAATGAAGTTCATCATGATATCGTGTTAACACGAATTAGCGTGTCGTGGGCGTGAATAGCGTGTCGTGAGCGTCGGACGTGTCTTTCGTCGCTCTTGCAAGATATATAGTTTACATCACATACACATCAATACAATGCCTGAAACGATAAAATCTTTAAAAAAGGAGAATGACGATCTCAAGATCCAGATTGAGTCATTGCAAAAGAACTTCGAGAAACTACAAAATATGATTGAGAGCAATATGAACTCAAAATCATCGAAGCAAAACGATCAAAATTCATCTTCTCAACTACATGGTTTTCAGAACAGTCTGGAGTTCCTAAGCGATAAATACGACACCTTGAATGCTTTTGAAATGGAGATGAAAAACGAACTTAAGAAACTAAACTCCAGATTAACAGAAATAACCAACAAAGTAAATCAAGTCGGCGACGCGCTTGAGCAGTTAGAAGAATACAGCTTCCAGTATAACATCAAGATAATTGGCCTTGCTCAACAGAACGAAAGGGAAACGGCGCACGAAACTAGCTCGATATGTGTAGACCTCTTTAAATTAATTGGGGCCGAGGTAAATCTTAATGACATTGACATAGCACATCGTGTCCCGAGTCGAAGGAGAAATCAAGACAACAAACCGAATCCTATAGTATGCAAATTTGTCAGAGACTCTCAAAGGAGGGCGTTATGAGACTGCGTAAAGAAGCAATTAAAGTTAATCCTAGTGTCAGAATCTTTGATCACTTAACCCCAAAGAATCAAAAAATCCTATATGAAGCTAAAGCATTTAAAGAAGCGAATTCTTACGAATATTGCTGGACAAAGAACTCTCGTGTTTATCTACGTAAAAACGCTACTTCTCGAGCTATAAGAATAAATCGGCTTGAGGATCTCCACAGCCTTCATGAGTGAATAAGTGCATATCTGATATCTCAAATACCCAGATAAGTACAATGTTTTGGATGTGTTCTCTGATATTTATGACTAAAAATGCCTGTTATTGATAAGAGAGATACTCTGAACAAGCTAATTTTAAGTGAATTACCATTTTATAATATTAATTTTATTCAGGAATTTAACTTCAACAATAGTATAACCACTAATCTTCCTACAATTAAAGATTTCGATAGATATCCTAGCATGCATGAACTTGGTTTATTTAATTTAAATACAGCTTCTGATGCGAACACTGAAAGTTCTAACTTAGATCATCAAATCTTACAAACTCAGTATTATTCACCACATAAATTTAGTAACTTAAAGAAACATCAAACGAAATATTTTACTGATACCAGTTTTCGTTGCTACATAATAACGTGAGGAGCTTGAAACGTAATTTAGAAGATTTTCAAACGCATTTATTATCTCAGCTTGATTTCAACTTTAGCGTTATGGGTATTACTGAAACCAAGATTAGAGATAATAAGATTTCTAACTTTAATCCTGAGATACCTGGCTATAATTTTGAATTTGTTCCAACACCATTGGCTTCAGGAGGGGGTATGTACATTAGAAACGATCTGCGTTATTCAGTCCTTGAAAATGTTCCAATATTGCTTTTCAAGCTCTTTGGGTTGAAATCCAAATTAGTAATGGGAAAAATATTATTTGTGGTGTCTTATATAGACAACATAACTCTCCTGAGAGTTTTCAAAATTATTTTGAGGATACTATACACAAGTTTACAGCTTCAAGCTCAAACAAATCAATATATATTATGGGTGACTTCAACATAGATCTTCTTAAAGCTCAAGTTTGCGATTTTGCTCAAAATTTCTTATTTACTCTTCAAAGTTATGCCCTTACACCAACCATAGATAAACCTACCAGAATACATAACAATTCTGCTACACTGATCGATAATATTCTTGTTAATGATATTGAAAATTCTATCCTAAGCGGCAATATTACCTCTGATATTAGTGATCATTTCTCACAGTTTTGTATTATACAGTCAAATATTGAAACAAACAAGCAACGTAAAGAAAAAATGCGAGATTTTTCTCGTTTTTCAGAAACAAATTTTATTAATGATATGGCATTAATTGATTGGAATCTTCTTATCACCAATAAGGAGGTAATGTGGACAAATTGTTTAATGCCTTTATGACAAAGTAAATAAACTGGTAAATAAACATGCCCCAGTGAAACCAATTTCTAAACGTATGATAAAGAGATCCTCTAAGCCTTGGATCACAAAGGGAATTAGAAGGTCTATTATCATAAAAATAAGTTATTTTACTCGGGAGATAAAGAAAATTATAAAATATATCGAAATAAAATAACAAAACTAACACGTATTAGTAAAAACATATTATCATGAGTATTTTAACAATAATCTCAAAATATGAAAAACTTGGGAAGGTATTAATAATTTGATAAATCGCAAAAAGAAGCATAAAATGATTACAAAATTGAAGTGTCCGAACAAAAATGAGTTCATTAGTAATCCAAAAGATATCCCTGACGTTTTGAATAAGTATTTTTCCACTATAGGACAAAACTGGCATCAAAATTGCCTAATTCTCATACACATTTTAGTCATTACTTAAAACTAAAAACTATTGAAGTTCGTTTTATTTTAATCCTGTCACCCTGTTGAAGTTGAATTTGAAATCGCCTCATTATGTGTTAGCAAATCTGTTGGACTATATTCTTGTCCTACACGTTTACTGAAATGTATAAAGCAACAAGTATCTTGGCCATTGGCAGAACTCATGAATTCTTCAATCCTAAGTGGAACGTTTCCGTCAAAACTAAAGCATGCTAAAGTAGTTCCAATCTACAAAACTAATGATGAAACCGATCCAGGAAACTACCGACCAATTTCATTACTTTCTAATTTTAATCGAATTTTTGAAAATTAATGTAAAAGACTTCAAAGTTTCTGTGACAAATATAAGATTCTTTATGAAAAGCAATATGGGTTTCGAGCAAATCATTCAACACAACATGCTGTTGTTGATATTGTAAATAATATCCACAACAACATGGACAAAGGCTTATTTTCGTGTGGTGTCTTCATTGACCTCAAAAAAGCGTTTGACACAGTTGATCACTCCATACTTCTAAATAAATTAGAACACTATGGTATTCGAGGTATTATAAATAACTGGTTTCAGTCTTATTTAACTGATCGAATACAGACAGTTCAAATTGGACAAAATATATCACCAAAAGAAACAATTAGATTTGGAGTTCCACAGGGCTCAGTCTTGGGACCTCTACTCTTCCTCATTTATATAAATGATATTCATACATCATCTAAAGTATTACAATTTTATTTGTTTGCTGACGACACAAATTTATTATACGCAGATAGAAAATTAAAAATCTTGAAGCAGTAATTAATCAAGAACTGGTGGAGTCTGCAAATGGTTAAATGCAAATAAATTGACTATTAATTTAAATAAAACAAACTATGTTATTTTTCGTTCCAATAAAAAACGCGTTAACTATCAACCTTGTATAAAATTATTTGATAATAGAGCAAACAAATCAATTGAAATTGAGTGTAAAGAATTTGTAAAATATTTAGGACTTATTATTGATAAAACTTATCATGGAAACACCACATAGAAAATATTGCTTCTAAAATAAGTAAGTCAATAGGAATAATCACGAGACTTAGGCATTTTGTGCCTCTCTCAACTCTACTTAATATATATCGTAGCTTAATTCAACCATATCTAACGTATGGTATAATTGTTTGGGGCCGAGCGTCAAAGGCGTATTTAAATAAGTTACTTGTTCTTCAGAAACGAGTTTTGCGGCTAATGAACTTTAAAGGTTATAAAGAACATGCCATCCCTCTCTTCACTAATTTAAACGTTTTACCCTTGAATATGATTTATTATAAATCGGTGTGTAATTTGATGTATGATGTCTCTAACAGCTCTTGTCCATCAACAATCTCCGATTATTTTAATCGTTCCAGAAACATTCATACACATAAAACTAGGCATTGTGCATCTAATAATTTTTACATTGAATATTCAAGACTAAATAAATTAAATGCCTCTTTTGCGAGATCCGGTGCGAAAATATGGAACAATATACCTGGCAATGTACGCGAATTAGGGAAAAAGAAATTTAATAAGGCATTGCAAAATTCTTTACTTACAATTCTTGAGCTGGAGGATGATTATGTTGATGTCCCTGTATTAGTTCAATTAATGGCTAAACAATAGGATTTTTATCTTTACGAATAGTTTCTATTTTTTTGGCTTGATGATTGGGAAAGTTTCTAATTAAAATCGTTACTTAGGTTATATCTTAATAATAATGTGTGTTAATAAATTATTATAATTTTTCCTTTTTTTCTTTGTCATCCGCCTCGACTAGCTTTTTAGCTATTAGCGGATGACATTATCTACTCTTGTATATAGTCATTTTTGTATTAATAAATTTGTATTGTATTGTATTGTATTAGGATGGCAACCACTTAAACCGCAACGAATAAAAGCAAAGGCTAAGGTTATGTTTAAAATTTTAAATAACATGGGACCAAAGAGTCTCACAAACCTTTTTACTAACAAAAACGAAACGACAAGTTACAATCTTCGGAACGTTTCATTGGCCGTTTGTTTGCCACAACCTCGTACAAACAACATGAAAAAAAGTTTCATGTTTGATGGGGCATTCATGTGGAACTCTTTACCAAAGGAAATAAGAGAAAGCAAATCACTGCAAATCTTTCAACACAAACTCGCTACTCACAACTGCTAATAACCAGTTGTAAACAATTTGTAAAATACTGTAACTTTATTCTTATTGGTTTATTGGTATATTAATACCTTAGTTGATACTTTATACTTTTTTAGACGGCTTGAACGATTATTTCTACTTGTACTAGTTTATATTTAATACTTCTCTTTATTGCTGTACACGCCTTTGATGGAAACCAGCTTTTGTTGATGTTATTAGCGTGTATAAATAAATCTATCTATCTATCTATCACGAACACAAAGGATAGCCGATCGCAAAAGAGCAAACGATAGTTTCGTTCGAAGCCAGTTTGTCACGAGACTGTTCGTCACAGCGCGCTTCTCGGCTATCATCGTTGCATGATAAAACTGACAGGAACTTTCCCATTTCACGTCTGCAACCTCCATATATGGGGTGAACACCAAGAGAGTGAAAGAACCGTGTTCGATGTTTGCAACTCGTTCTTGATATGCACGTTTCTTTTCGCGTTCGTTGGACGAAAAGGCGGTCGACAACTTCTGGTTTTGTAGTGAGGGGCAAAAGTGTTAAAAACCCGTACATAGAAAAACGCCATCTGTCCACGTTGCCAGAAGCCTCTGATGCTGACATCCAGTCTTGCTTTATCCTGTGCGTTTGTTGTGCCGCGGAGTTGTTCACCAGTGAGGGGAAGAAGAGGTGGCTCGATTTCTACATCATTGGAAATCTCGGTTGCCAGTTGCCCAATAAGGTCTCGAACTTCATCATGGCGTTGATGTATGAAACCACCTTTAGAGCACGACATCGCATAATCAGCGGAGAAGCATTTTCCACAGATGCAGGTTGTTGGTAGATATTTCAGCTGCCATCAATACTGCATCCGAATAGCGTCATGAAATTCTCTCTCTTCAAAACGAAGTATTCTATCCCACCATATTCTGAGACACTCAAGAGCCCCAGCACCGCCTAGGTCGTCTGCGTAAGCTGCGTGTTTCACTTCTCTTCCGTCGGGTCTATCGTCGTCATTATCTTTGATAAGTGAAAGAAGGGAGACAATTCCTACCGTGTACATTGGCATTGCGAATGGATCCTCCTGAGTTGTTCCTTCTGATGATAGAATCTCCTTGCCGCCGGTGATAAATAATCGCGATGGAGAGCCGTAGCAATTCCTCACGTATGTTGCCATCGCAGGACAGATGTAACGGATGTTGTGAAGAAGGACTTGGCGATTCAGTGAGTTGAAAGCATTCGACGCATGAACGAGAAGTAGGGCATCTGCATCTTCCTCCTCAAAGATCTCTCGCATAGCATGACTTGCTGCTTCACATCCGGATGGTAGACCTGCACATAGCTGAAGGGATCCAGCGCTCGAGAGAATCTCTGGTTTGATCACTGAAATAATAGACTTCCCAATAATGCGTCGTATCACTTCTCCAATTCCAATAATAGGCCTCACACCAGGGTTTTTATAAAAGGGATAAGACGGCAAGCGATGTAGGCTTCGATAGATGTTGGTCGCTGTGGATCAAATTTCATCTCTTTCGTACATAGAATACGGGCCATTTCTGCAAGGCTTTTACGAAGCTCTGTTGATGCACTACCAAAGTTCTTCGAAACGAGTATCCTTCGCCAGCCATCGGCATCTAGACCAGAAGGACCCGCTGCTCCTCTCGTGCGCAGTGCTGCTCTTGCAATTATTGACGCGGAGAACCGAACAGGATCAATGAAAGGGATCTCTCCATTGATAAGAACGTCTTCTTCAGCTGGTGATGATGCAGGGTGTTTTGTTCTCAGTTCTTGTAAGGTTTCGTCTGAAAGTTGTAAGACGCCCGCTGAGGTCTCGTTGTCAAGCATTCTAATAGCAGCATGAACTTTGCCGGCCAACATCAATTTTGCAAAGGTGCGAGAAAACTGTTCTGTGGATCTTGTTTGATTAACAGTTGTAAGTTTGGATTGGATTATCCTCGCTTCCCTTACCAAAATATCAAAGTTTCCAGCCTCCCACGATATCAGTCTTCTGTTCAAACACTCACTGTACGTGTTGTTTTGACTTTGATTTATACATTGGTTTCTGAAGGAGTATCGCCGGCATAACCATAACTGCTTTTAGGGCTATGTCTTTCATCGATTCCGCATCCGAGTTCCAGATGTTGACTAGACGAGTGGTTTCAGTAATAAACTTTTTCCCAGCTGCGCCAGTTGGGAGCATAAAAATATTTCTACGCCAGTACAGGATCTCTTCATATATAGCTGTAAATATTTGGAATATATCCTCTTTTGTATGCTCGCCCCATACTTTAGGAGAGTCCAAGTGAGGAGATGTCGTGATGTTTCAGTTGTTTGATTCCGCTGTGTGATCTAGAGACTGAAGATTTCTGTTCAACTCAAGCGGTCCTTGTGGTACTGAGTGCGTAGTTTGCTGACCATCATCAATTATTTGCTTTCTCCGACAAGAATTCAAATGTATTGATCTGCCTCTTTTAGTGGTAAACATCTTCTCGCACAAATGACATCTGAATCTCCCAGAAAAACCAGAGTCCTGAGTTCTTCGGCAAGGAAGTTGATTATGCATGCAGTGCTGCGAATGGTCCGAAATTTGCGAAGGTTTCTTAACCGTACGTTGCTCGTTTAACGTATGCATGCTGTCGTCAATAAGGAAGATGAGGGAAAACAATTGAGCCAAACCAGATGACGCAAATATATGCCTGGTCTCGTATATCGTTGTTTCAACCACAAATTCCGTCAGAAACGAAACATACAGACAGTCCGGTCGAGCGAGATTCACCACTAATTAAACCAAACGATGTCTAATTGTCTGCACACACGGACTCCAAGTGTTCTAATTAATCTTGATTAGTCTATAATATTTAATAAATATACATAAATCTAAAGATTACATTTTCAAAAACATGGCATGCATAATAATCAATAATTAATAACAATTAACTGAGTTAATAAAATATATTAAAAGTCAAGTTCAAATGCTTTAACCGATCCGAGAGTTGTTCTCGGAACGTTCAATGTCTGAAGCATTGATTTCTGGTCTCTTGAAAACTGTTCTGCTTCCTCTGATGCATAGGACTTGGGCTCTGAGCAGGGAAAAGGCGATGTTTCTGCGTAGCCAGCTCATCACGACACTCTTGTTGAAATGCCTCTTGGTAGCAATCTGGTCAGCCAGAGTAGAGAGGAAGTGTTACGCTTCTCGTCCGCATCCACCATACGCGCTGATTATCTAATTATCTAATTGGTGCACGCGCACAAACAAATGCTGTTTGTTCACGCAATTAATTTAACGGTCGCACGCACGCACACACGCACGCACACACGCACGCACGCAACCAAATGATTTTTCCAACTTTGACTATAGAATGTCTTTCAACACAAAAATAAGCACCTATTTATCCAGATTTTCAAAAAATATTACAAAATTCCAGTTCTTGAAAACTCCAGCCACACTTTATGCGACAAATGCTCATGTAAATCCAAGAATGACGGTCAAAATGCGATAAAATTACGGAGCCTAAAAAATTAGCCGTCACGACATCAATCTTGTTTTATATATTAATACCTAAATGGCAGAATGTTCTTATTTTTAGGAGAGTCGTACAACTAATACATTACTCAAAATCAAGGGTGCCCATCGCCCTGGCATTGCCTTTTAATGGGAATGAACAACATGAGAAAATAAGTAGACAATTTTTTCCAACCTTGGGACAACTGAACTTTACTTTCAAAAAAAATTGTTGGCTGAGTAATATTTTCAAGGAAGTAGATGCAGGTCCGACATCAGATCCCAATAATCTAACGTATTCATCCAGTACCTCATTCTTTAAACATGCTTAAATGATACCACACAAATTTTGTTAGCCTGAAAGCAAATTCTTGGTAGCCGAGTGGTTAACGCGGCCACCCTGTAATCACTCACATACAGGACTTAATGCCGGTTTATAGGATGGGGGTTGGGTGCAGGGCTGCAAGCAAGGTTCAGATTAATTTATTGTCTAAAACAATGTCAATGTTTTATATGAATGAATGACTTGTATAATATTCTGTTGGACGAATAACAGTAACACGTTTAGATCCAGTGTTGGACCTGTACCCATGGCATATTTTAAAAATAGAATGGCGTAAAATACACACATTGTACTTTTATATGTTTGAAATATTAGAACAAACAACAACATGAATGTTTACTGTGATACCGAATATTAAGCCATATAAAAACCTGATCGATGCACATGGATCTTGCAGTTGACCAATAAGAAAATACAGGCAGGCGTGAGGCAATGTTGCGCGTCTTGTGTCATACTAAATTGAATTGAGTATACAACAAACATTTCACTAAAGTGACTGGAAACTGGTGTGGATATATTGTTTAACACTATGTTATCAGGCTATCAGTTGTCTTAATCCCCTCCAAGTCTGATTTGTATTAATCAACCTCAAATACCCTGCCACTGGGATATGCAGTGCTAAACAGACCTTGCAGTGGTCTGGGGAAGGGGAGGGTTCGAAGCCCATGCCTAGATTTGACTGATGTATAAGCAATTTATGTATTTTATACATTTCCTAGCCTGTTTTGTAATGTTTCTTATCAATTCTGATATTGATATATGATCTATATGCCAGTGTCAGGCTTATAATTGGTGTATGATATATGACATATATTGCCAGTGTTAGGGTTTCCAAAAGGAGTGGGCATTTGGGATTGCCACCAACTTGCTGTGGGGCCCCAACAAGTATCCAAAGATAACCCCCCCCCACTTAAGTTGGGGTTGCCATTCATCTCTCCACCCACTCCACCCAACCCCACCTAGTAGAAAGCCACAGTATCTCGGTCTAATATTTAGCCTAATCCTTTTTTACTACCCTGTCTGGATAGCCAGTTATATCTAATGGCATTCTACCAATGTTAACATCCGTCAAGACGTTTAAGGAATGCCAAGAAATGTTGATACGCCCCAAGCTAGGCTGAAGTAATATAAACCTGATTCGAGTAAACTCAGCTTATCATAATTCAGACTTTCTAAGTCATTACAGCAATGATGACAAGGAAATGATGACAAGGAAATGATGACAACGAAATGATGACAACGAAATGATGACAACGAAATGATGACAACGAAAGCATGCTATTTTAATATCGAGAGTAGTGCAACACGAGACAAGATCCAGAAAAAAAGCAAAATTATAGACACAAAAATAGAATTAAAATTGAAAACTTAGCGAAATTGTTTGGAATATATACTAGGCCATTCCTTAAGTAAGCCACAATATTGGAAATTTGGAATTCATGGCACGCTGAACTTATAGATCACTGGAGCACAAGCTGAACTTGACCCCTAAAGCCCTATTATCCAAAAGTATACTCAAAAAGTTGTAATTATCCCCCGATGTACTCGAGGTAGCACAAGCTTAGTTTCGAATGTAGGTCACCTGTGGAAATGCCAGTTTGTGACACCGACTACTACGCCAACGACGACTAATTATTATTATTGTATTATATATTATTATATTATATATATATATATATATTATTATTATTATATAAAAAAGAAAATTGTCATTTGAAATCTCCACTACGCCTACGACCCTACGTAACTCACTGGAGAATATTTATATATACCTCTCTGAATAATATACATGTTTACGTTATTTTTTTATTCTTTACTCTGAATATCGTGTTTATTTATGTTTTAAGTATATTTACGTCGTTACGTCGTTGTTTAGGAAAGTATGTTGAACGTCTCCGTAGTGCTGACAAGAACATCGAGACATTTCCATGTCCTACATGTCGCTTAGAGTTTCTGCTCAAATCAAAGCAAGATGTCGCCGATTTAGGAAGTAATTATTTCATCAAGGATACGTTGGAAATTATGGAGATTCAACAAAAAGCGACAGCTTCTATTGCATGTTCACGATGCCAAAATCCTGCCATTAATCACTGTGCATCATGTGAAGTATTTTTGTGTCAGACAGAATTGCATGATAGCTGGTTTACAATGAAAAACCTGTACAGGAACTGAGCGATCCTGAAAGTCAAGTGAAAATGAGAAGCAAGCTTTATTGCATGAAACACGAAGACGAAATACACAAATATTATTGTGAAACATGCAAGAACTTTGCTGTGTAGACTGCGTAGTGTTAAATCATACGAAACCAAAGCATTCGTGTGTGCCAGTTAGTGAAGTCACACAGAAGCAAAGAGAAACATTGCAATCAAACTGCACAACACTTGATGAGAAATTATCTGAAGGAAAGGAAGCATTAAACAACATTTGTGAGGTGATGAAGTCTCTTGAAAAGAACGCTACAATTGCTAAAGATCAAAGATTGTGATTGTGAGAGAAAGATTGTGACAGATCAAGATTGTGACAGAAAAAGCTTGATGAGAGAGCAGAGAAAATGAATGCGGAAGGGGCCGAGGTTGATGACGAATTACGCAATGAACTGAGCAAACAACATGATGAAATTAAAGACTATCTTGATAAAGTCCAAACTTCAGTGTCCTTGCCAAGAAATCTCCTAAAGAGAGGAAGTATCGAATAAATTTTCTCATTACAAAAACTGATTGATGAAAATGTGGACAAGTTAAAAAATTAACAACCAGAGAATCTGGCCACAGTAAATGATGGTGGTATTCAGTATGTACCTGGCAACATTGGTAATATCAATGTTGATGAAATTGTTGGAAAATTGGGATATGTAGAAGGTATGTACAATACTGTACATTGCTGTCAATACTATACTTCATAACTTAGAGATTTAATAGTGTGTAGTGAGAGTTAAGGGCGGGAGTGAAGATCTCCAGGTAATTTACAAGTGAAATCAGATAAAATATTGTATTGAAAGTTTATAAAATTTGGTAAAATAGACATGTTTAAAACCTTACATCTGATGTCACAAATAAAATAACCTTAAAAGCAAAACTAAATACAGTATTGCTTGCAAAATTGAATTCTGAATTCTGAAAAAACAGGATATTTAATCCTGTGTGCCTGGGCCGCTCGTTTTGCAACGACATAGCGTTTCGTCTTATTATTTTTATGTTTTATCTTGCGTTGATATGGAAATCGAGCTGACCCGCCTTATCGAGATCTTGCTCTGCTTCTTGGGTAATTGGGCTTGGTAATTCCCAAATAAACATCCGGAGCCCTGAGTGTTAATGCTCTGTTTACGTGAAAATGTGGTAAATTAAATTTCCTATGTAGATTTTGATTTTGAAAGGATATGTGATCATTTATGTGGGTTATATAACCTGTGAAACGTGCTCTTGAAGTGACATTTTTGTTGAACAGGATTTGTTCGTTTTGGCACGTCATTCCGTTTTGACAGTCTGATGTAAACACGGATCAAATTTCTCCGTAAAGCGGAATAGCTTTCGGCTTTACTGTGAGCTTGACCTTACGAAGAATCCCTATAGAATTGTATAGGAATTCTTATATGAATGACCAGAATCTAATAGGAATAATTTTCGCATAGGAAATCCACTACAAGACATCCTATAGGATAGAAATTTATTCGGATAGGAATCTATAAGAATATCTTTTGGATTCTGTAAGATTTGCATGGGCCAAAATGTAATACGAATTCCTAATTCCAAAGAGGGTTATAGTGCAAATCCATTTCTGGCGCTTGTTTTCGGAAATATCGCGCCATGCGCAGTCAGAATGAACCTTTGATCCTGTATGTATGCAATTTTAATTCCTAGTTGCTCACATTTGTTTATTCGCTCTTGTAATATCTGAGCTTCCGCATACTAGGTGCGGGAACTGTTACTTATACCACGTGATGCTTGTTCGCTAATCTGAAACCATCACAAAACAAACCTAGCATGACTAAAATATTATTTAAACCGTATAAAAGCCGTTGCACTAATTTAGACGACCACATGTCGTCTTGGATTAGACAGGGTTAAAATCTGCCTGGTGTGGGACATGGTATAGTCACGCGTTCAAACTCTAGGAGTAATTTGATGACCTAGAACTGGCTAAAAGCTATTATTATATGGCAAGAGCTACAATCAAGGCCAAAATCATGTGGACAATACACCTGACATGCACTCATAATGTATTTACAACTATAAATCATACCCCCACTCCCCCAAATCAATGTTGATATCGTTTTCATAGCTCAGGGTTTCAATCCAATGTACAGGAATGCAACATTGAGAAAGGGGGAGTGGGGGAAACAAAAATTACTATAACATTTCTCGAAATTTAACAAAAATTTGTAAATTTGAGCACTGTCCAAATGGTTTTTGGCCTGGATTGTCTGAAAATAGGGCGTGTGTCAAAAGCACGAAATACTAAAAAAAAACTGGCTAAAATATGTATATCGCTGTTACTTTGACATCTTTTTGGCATGTTTGTAGTAAATAAATAAGATTTTAAGAAATTTGAATAAGATTTTTCGTAAAGCAGGCGTAGCCGGAAAAAATAATATGTAAAGGTGGAGTCAATAGTCAATCAACATGTCAAGTGGTATTAAGCGCACTTACGCAATTGGTTGAAGTTGTGATTGGCTATTTATAGGAAGCTATTTATATCCGGCTACTATTTTAAATTAGTTTATGTGACATAGGATATGCTCATAGAGTAATAGGCACAGTCACAGATTAAGCGTGGGATAAACAAATATGGCTGCGTTAAGTTCGGTAGACAGTCTCCGTAGTTCAGCAGTAAGAAGCGTTTACCTACTAACTTATAGTCAAGCGGACTTGGACAAATTTCCAAACCGTGGTGATTTTGCGAAAGTGGTCGTTAATTCGTTTGAAAGTGGTTCTGCCAAAGTTAAACATTGGTGTTGCAGCCGAGAAAGCCATGCGGATGACGGTAAACACTACCATCTTGCATTAAAGTTGCAAAAGTCACAAAGATGGCTCCATTCCAAAAGGTATCTCGAGGAGAAGTTTGGTGAATTACTCAAGTGTACACTATAACTATTATAGTGCTTGGCGGTATGTCACCAAAGAAGACAACAGTTATGAAGAGAGTGAGACGCACCCAGACCTTCGTAGCCATAACGAGCCGAAAACCACAAGGGCAAGTGTGACCAGGACACAAACTGCCAACAAACGCAACCCAACCGAGCAGGGCGGACGAAAAAAGCGATGTAAGGAAGAAAAGAAGAAGCGCTTGACGGCATTTGACGTCTTTTAAAAATAAACATAACGACAGTGACGGAGCTACACGCATATGCTCACGAACAAAGAGAGGAAGGCAAAATAGACCTGGTGCAGTATATTTGAGTAAACCGCCGAAAGCAATTCAAGACTTGCTAGACACGACTTGGCGAATGAAAACAGCTAGACAAGTATTGGATAGGGCTAAGAAAAGCCGAACAGAATTACTTGTGGATGCGTCAAAGCAAACATGCGACGCTGAATGTAAGGGTGTATGGCTTCAATGTGCAAACGACATACTGAACAAGAATGGCATTGACAAACAGAAATTTGCACAAGCGATTGTGGAATTAATAACGAAGGGACGCGGAAAACATCGAAATATAATGATCGTTGGTCCAGCAAACTGCGGTAAACATTTATATTAGAACCATTGACGGAGATTTTTAAAACATTTCTTAATCCAGCTTCGGGAACGTTTGCCTGGGTTGGCGTAGAAGAGGCTAAGAGCATTTTCTTAAATGATTTTCGGTGGAGTGCTACAGTGATACCATGGCATGATTTGCTATTGATGTTAGAGGGAGAAGTCGTTCATTTGCCTGCCCCAAAAACTCATTTCACTCGCGACATCGAGCTTGTGAAAGATACGCCGATATTCTGCACTAGTGAGAGGCCGTTAATAGTTATTAAAAATGGCGTTGTAGACGATAGAGAAACAGAAATGATGGCCGTACGCGGAACATTGTGTATTTTAACTACCAAATTCCGCAAGATCAACAACGGAATATTTCAACCTGTCCTCGCTGCTTTACACAGCTATTATCAGAGAACACACAAGTGTAGATTGAGATCATATTTCATTACGTAATGAAGGCTATGCAAGTTGTCGCTTCGCACAGTCTACAGTCCAATTTGAGTGCTCTTTTCGTGTTTTTAACACTCACGAAATGCATAAAAGATATACTTAATTCTACATCAGTGTGTTAATCTTATCAAATTCTAATAGTTAAGTAATATTCGGCCCAAATAAAGGCGTGTATTTTATTTCCCCACGGTCTACACAGAAAATGCGTTTTTCTTGAATACTAATGAGATCTGGTTGTATTAGCCAACGCTATTTTTTATGTAGACCGTGGTCAAATGTTTAGTTTTTGGTCTTTCGCTTAGTAATTCTTTAAGACATGGGTTTGAATGTTACCTACACTACAGATTGAAAATATTTTATCTATGTTATTGTCATGTATGATTTTTCCAGCCAAACATTTCCGTAGACCGTCGCACGCCACACGAAAATTGTCGCACCGGACACTATAATACTATACTATAGCCAAATGATTGATTTATGCGTTTTAGACAATATGACTTTAGCTATAGACGTTCAAATTTTTCTAACGATAAATTACCTTTTTTTCATCGATAACAATGAAGAGTTACTATAAACTTTATTATTGAAAAAAAATACAGTTGGATTATATTAATACTTGATCACATTGCATGTAAAATTATATGTTTTATACTTTTATATATGCGCAATGCAAGTCCATGTAAATATTTACAATTATTACTTATAGATAGTTGCTGTTGGATATACGTTAGTATGAATAAAGATTATTAAGGGTGATAGATATCTCATGAATCTTAGACAACTATTCATGTTATTTAATACTTGATTCGCCTACCCTTTGAGGATAATATTGCCTCAACGCGTTTAGGCATGCTCTCAATAGTACCATCAAGAATGCTTACATCTAAATTGTCAAAACAACGCAAAACTCTATTCTTAAACTCTTCAAAACTTTATTTCCTTATTTGTTTATCAATTGCTTCGTTTTCTAGGCTCCTTTTAATAACATGAAATGCGTTCTCGATAGGGTTAAGATCGGGTGAGCGTGCTGGGATTTTATGAAATTCGCATTCGATTTCATTTAGGGCAGACATTGCCTTTTTACTCGTCTGAGATGGATCATTGTCCATTACAAAAATGCGCTTTCTATAAGCTTTACGACCGGCCTTCGCGAAGCATAAATTAAAATGGCTCTTAATAAAGTTATAGAAGAAATGTCCGTCCATTTTTTCATATTGTTCTTTAAGTATGACACCTTTCCCATGTGCTATTGCAACCACCAAATGAAGACGTCTCCGACCAGGTAAACTTTTGCTTCCCTTGGCTGTTAATGTTAGTCCTTCGCCTCTTGTTCTCCAAACTCTTGATTTTGGTTGAATGGCTGCCTTCAAGGGATCACACTTGTGAATGAAAGACACCCCGTCAAGGTAAAACGCAACATGATTGGTAAAGAAATCTGGATTATCGCGTAAAGTATTTTTCATTTTTCGCGCGTACCCTTTTCGTGTTTTCAAATCCTTTTCATTCAGTAGACCTTTATTTCTTGCCTGGCGCAATTTATAGCCATTCTTGTTTAAAAATCTTGATACAGTCCTTCTGCAATACTTGGTGGTGTCAAGTCCACTTTCTGCGATTTACGTCTTAGTTTATCAATTTACGATTTACGTCTTAGTTTATAAAATGTACGGAGCAGAATCCTCTCTGTCCTTTCAGTTGAAATCTTTGGGCGTCCTGCTTTTACTTTAACATATCCTGTATTCATTTTCCGATTGCAAACGTTGTAAGCCGTAGACTTTGAAACACCGTACTACCTAGCAAGATCTCTGTAACTTAAACTAACCAATTATCTGGTTAAGACAAGTAATGCGCGTTTTTCGGCTGATATTTCTCGCACCATTTCCGCGTGCGTGTCTATTCTGATTGTTACGATAAGTAATCAATTCATTATTACAAAAGACGTCATAGTTTTATGTAATTCCACTTAAACAATTCCAAATAGCATGTTATGAATTAAAATTAACCTTCTCCTGTACCAATATGTACATAACTGGGTGAAAAACGAGTTTAAATTTTCTCACTCATTTTCAGACAATCAAGGCCAAAATCATGTGGACAATACACCTGATATGCACTCATAATGTATTTACAACTATAAATCATACCCCCACTCCTCCAAATCAATGTTGATATCGTTTTCATAGCTCAGGGTTTCAATCCAATGTACAGGAATGCAACATTGAGAAAGGGGGAGTGGGGGAAATAAAAATTAGCATAAAATTTCTCGAAATATTACAAAAATTGATAAATTTGAGCACTGTCCAAATGGTTTTTGGCCTGGATTGTAGTTCCTGTAGCTTACGCGATATGATATGCTAATCCGCGGTCCGAAATCACGTAATACCCTGCGGGGTATTACGAAATTTTTAATGCCCTACAACAAAAACAAACCATAGTAATAAACTACTTATTTTACTACTTATGGTTGTGCCATATAATAAACTACTTATTAACCTCAAACGTTCGGTCTTTACGGTAAAATATTAAACCGCGGTCTTGCCGTATTGACCTCGCCATCGCTCGGTCAATACGGCAAGACCTCGGTTTAGTATTTTACCGTAAAGACCTCACTTTCGGTTAATAAGCAGTTATTATTGAACATTTTAATTGTTAAGCGTTACTTATTATTTTGTTTCATTTTAAGGTAATTCTTATAAACATTCCAGTTCGTCATTTCTATTTTCCATACGGAACAAAGACAACCTTGCTCCATTTATTGCCAACATCAAGCAGGTACAGGAGCAGAATGCATTCTACTGTCGCTCTGATTATGGACCAACCTTTGGTGGAGGTCATGATCTGTACATTTGTGCCAATCCTCAAGTTAATTAGAAATCGTCCAGCTAATTTGGACACACATATCAACTTCCCCCTGGTTATGTCAATGGCAGCGAGCAAGCAAATAACTTTCTCGCTGGTCAGTCCAAGTTTTTAACAACAGAAATTGAGGTCTTCAACTGAGAACTGTTCACTTACAGTACATTAAGCAAAACAATATTTTGAAAATTCCTTTTTTCGTAAGAAATAACTTTTCGAGTCTTATAGATATTTATAGAGCAATAATTTGTGCCTGTTTTGATGTTATTTGGGAGCTTAAGTCGTAAGCCAGTACTGCGAGTGCGAAATTTTCCGCCAAATTTTAACCAAATGTTTTCCTGTCATTGGCTGACGTTGTAGTTATGTTCCCTTGAGTAAGAATTGCTATAAACTAGAAATACATGCATGCAGAATCCCCTCGCACATTTGAACCAAACAATATACTCCCCAAAAGTTATTGTAACATGAAGTACTGAATCGACCACTGTAACCATGGTAACACGCAACACTGTATATTTCTTTTATTTTAATTTGTAAAAAATATTGATATTTTGTACTTTTAACTATAAAATTATCATTATCAATTGCCCAACTATATAAAGTGGGTATGCTATTACGTAGTCTTTTAGCTTTGATTTACTGTAACATTCAACCTTAGACCTTCACAAAACGTTTCGAAATTTTCATAAAACTTCAACTGGTTTTCGAGCAGTATTTTTATACTTCGGCACTTGCTTTTGAAATGAAGTTTTTGAGATTTAATACGTTTTTATATTTTTCTATAACGTATTTGAATCAATACTACAATACTTTTAAGATCAATCAATGTTATATTGACCACACAGAATGATCTACGCATTTGCAAATTCACAAACTATACTGTATACTATAAATCGGCAAAGCAAGTATGCAAAATAGACACTTACCTGTGTCTAGGAATGACAGACGGTTATTTTCTTCCATGCAGTTCAAGGGTAAACTGTAAGTGCGGATTTACTGAATTCAGGTGGTTATGGAATTCATTTACGAAAACTTTTTCAGACAAGAATGACTGTCGTCCACGTATCTAAACCACCAGCGAGGAGCATGTTGGGCTGTTGAAATCGCGGTTTCTTCGACATGTTCCATGACTAGATCAGCAACCGTGGCGCTTATTGGAGATCCCATGGCACAGCCGGAAATTTGTTGAAAATATTCATTGTGTTATATGTGAAATAACTATTTTTGGAGAACAAACTGTAGCAATCTTAGGATGTTGGTAGCAGAAATGTTGTTTGGATTATAGTTGATCTTGCTGTAGCTTTTGTTTTGTCACCTGTAGAGCCATAACGATACCATAATTTCGTCATCTGCGATATTTTGGTGTCTGAGTCGCTGAGAAAAGATTAAGCTGTTTTTAACTGTGTATTTGCCTTTGATAAGAGGAGATAGTATGTTGACCAAATACTTCGAGAGATTATATGTCGGAAAATTGATGCAGCTTGTGATGGGGCGAAGTGGCACGTTCGGTTTGTGAACTTTGGGTAAGCCATAAATCTTGCTGGTGTTCCATCGGTACTGTGAAGTTTACGATACAGTTGATCATGAATTTGCTTCTTGTCATGTAAATCACTGAAAAGATCTCCAGAGTCTTAAAGAGAGAGGGAATTAAAGTTAGTTACAAGCCTACTGGTACCATTTCCGATCAGTTCCCTAAGCCCAAACACAAATCATCATGTGAACAAACAAGTGGCGTCATCTACAAGATATGTTGCTCCGATTGTAATTTCACCTATTTTGGCCAGACCGACAGAGCACTCAAGACAAGAATAAAAGAACATAAAAGGGCCGTCTCTCATTCAGACAAGTATTCAAAAATAGCCAGCACGTTGAACAATGGGATCATTGTTTTTATTTTGACAATGTCAATATAGTTAATAAGAACAAGAATTATCGTAAATGTTTGTTTTTAGAGGCATGGTACTCCCTAAAGGACTCCAACTCAGGAAATGACCATATTGAAAACCGGATGTTTACAAGTCACTCCTTAGCTAATTTGCATAACTTTTGAACTCTGTATATATATTTCAGTTTTAAATTTTAGTCTTTTAAACTGACGAAGACCTAAGTTACTGGTCGAAACGTCTTAGTGCTTTTTAGGTAACGTTGTTTTAAGCGTTTTATAAACCAGTGTCAAGTTTTAAACACACTTTTATATTATGTCTAATCCTGGTTGCAATTTCAACATATAGTTAAATCTGCAGACATACATGTTTCGCCGTTCAACGGCTCGTCAGTGCAGCTTGTAACGCAGTCTAGATGCGAGTGACTTCGTATTTATACACCATACTCTTGCCCTCACCAAGCGCATGTGGTACAATACTTAGACACATGCGCATCCAGACATGCGTGAAGTGTTCTGGGGCCAGAGTGTTCAAACGACCACAAGGGAAGTGAGCTTTTACATTATACCGTATAGCCACCAATTAATGCATGAGTCAATATTAACCCCCCCCCCCTCCTCCCTTCATTTCACAATGCAGAAAAAGTGATTAATTTCATAAGAAATTTCAATATTTGCATTTATGATTTATGCATGCAGCATGCTGAAACTAAAATAACGAACTATCTAAAATATCTTTAACAATTGTAACTTCGTAGGGCAGATTTTGCCATGTTATTTGGTTGGGCAAAAATAGATTTTCTGACCATCAGAATTCTATAAAATCTTCCCCCAAAGTGCATAAAATGGCATTTCAGAGACTCCACATTTCAAAATTTTCTCTTGTATGGGGGCCCTTGCCTATTTTAGGAAGGTGGCCAAAACAAATCCCCACCTCTCCCCGGGGTGGAGGGGGGGTTAATATTGACTCGTGCATAACCTCACAGAGTGCTCAACAACACAAGTGAAGGAGCATAATTATATATTAGTTAAATCTGCAGACATGCATGTATATAGAGTATATAGTATAGTACAAAAGTAATCTCCAACATTTAGCAACAACATATTTGAATGGCAAATATTTGAATTACAGAATTACATATTTGAATTACAGAAAAAGAAATCTTGCAATGTCAAGCTAAGTAAACAAGATGGTGGTTAATTACATAATGGCAGTTTGCATCGGTGTTTCTTTGGTCAATAAAGCGAGGAAACGCAATAAGATTAGATACGTTATTTGAGGAAGTTTTAGAGTCTGTTCAAATGATCCAGGCTAGGCGGGAGGGAACAGTTGTCGACTCCTGCTCGCAATATATACTCCATTGAGTATATATGATCCTGATTCAGAAAAATATGACATCAAGCACTTAATTGGCTTTATCCCGCGGCAATCAATTTTGTTCATATAAATACGTCATCCCGCCTAGACGAGCGAATTCCTTGCAAGGCGGGATGAAAATGTCCCGTCCCGCCTAGATGGGATCGTATAAACAGGCGTTCCTCTGTAAAAATCGAGAGTCCCCATAAGTAAGGCAGCAAGTTAGTTTAGATATGAGCAGTAACAATTGAGAGTTGGTACTTTATTTGAATGCGATTTTTAGCGTACTATAGAATCATGCTCTTACACTGATAATTTAATCCAATAGACATTTAGTCTAATAAACTTTTATATAGTTTAATTAATTAACGCTTATGTTGATTAATAGAGAAGTGCGTTTATCGCAAAATCCTGATTAGACCAGGGCATAGTATATTTTGTGCAAAAATATTTTGCACCCCCACAAAAAGTTTTCCCACCCCACCTAGAGAAACTTGCACCCCCCCCCCATGCTCATTGGGATAAATGACAGTAGTGTGATTGAAATTAAATAAAGATTTTGAACTAAGTAAGACTAAAAACAAGGATTTTGAAATAAATAAGACCAAAAATCTCAAAATGTTCTGGGGGCTTCGCCCCCTTACCTGTGCTCCCAAACCATAGATATCTTAAATACACTAGATAGTGCATCTAATTATTCCGCAAGTCAAAAATTGAAGCCGTGACTGCATTCTCAGGTCGTTGCCATGAAATGACAAGATTCGTATATTTTTTTATTTCTTAAACAGCGAACTTAAACATTCGGTTAAACCTATCCCAAATACAGTTTTAAACTATTCAAATCATGAAAGTTATTGGTGTCTTTTAAGTGTTTATTAGCGAGCTGAGTGGGAACGAGCAATATGGCCGCCATCCATTCAAATGGGGAAAACCGCTGAAATATTTCTGGCTTAAATTTTACTAAAAGAGATGCGCTATCTAGTGTATATAAGATATCTATGCCCCAAACCCCTGCTGCAGCTTGCTCAGCGGCGCTACGCACCCTGTCGCTCACCTCTCCTCCTAAATTTTGGCACCCCCTCTAAATTTTCGGCACCCCCCAGAGCAAAATCTGAAAATCCGCCTATGGACCATCTACTAGATATACGAAGCGTTTATTAGAGAGTGGGCGTGTATTACTTCGATATGTTTCTTGCCGGTATAAAAACTTCGTTGAAATTTTTACCTAGAAAAGGGTGACCTGAGTGGCAAGGTTAGAACAGGGTTACCTATGCACATAAATTACCCTAGTCTATTATGTACGCGCTAGGATGACCGTAGGGGTTGAGGCAGGGTGATCCTGTCAATAGTGGAAAAGCTAATACTCAGACTATGTTTTGATTATATAAACCTTGTTAAACGGCGAGGTAGAGTTTACCCTATCTAGTTGCCCAAGTTCTCTCGGATAAAATGAAACACAAAAAGTTTTATCCCTCTGGCAAGATTACCCTATCAAGCAAATGAGGTCACCCTGGGAGAAGGGCTATGTTTTGTTTATATATATAAGTCATGTAAACGGCTAAGGTTATCACACCATAGGCATAGCGGATTAAAAACCGAGTTCCAGGTTATTCCTCGAAAATAACGTGTCCCGCTTATCGTATTGGTGTAATACTACAATATGTACTAGTGTATCTATGTTTAATTTTAAGATTGTTACCGGAAATACTCGTCAGGTGTGCAACCAAGTGCGGGTAAACTGAATGGCATTATATATCGTTATACCCTATGCGTAGTTCTTAGACTTACAGCCAAGACGTACGATGGAGAACTTTTTCACTGGAAGTGAAAAAAGCAACTTTTCCCTTACGAGCTTTGACTGTTTGTCGCTAATTTGTAAATATCTGAACCTATCCGCCAACAAATTCCAAGCAAACCCAGAAAAGTATGCATGTATATCACTGGGAATTACCAAAATATAAAGGAGCTTTATATATAGTCTAATGAGTGGCCGTGCGAAATTCAGGCTATATATACTAATACAGTCATGCTGCTGCCATGGATCAAATTTAATACACCATCTTGCTCTTCGCACTTGGATTGTACATTTCACTATGACAAATACCTTAATTGATATAGCTGTATATTTAAAAATATCCGTGATCTGCCAGAGGACAATTCTAAATAAAGTCGCTCCTTCCCAGCCACACATTAGCGCGACGTTTGAACTAGGTCTAAGAGACCTCGTGCATAACGATTCGCGATTAGTCAAGACAATAATCAATATATTAATTTTGAGTTAATTTGTACTTCAATAAAACATGCAGTAGATTAAATTGGATCAGAGGCAGTTCAATAATATATTCAGTCAATAATACTCAGTCAACAATAGTCACATAAATCTGATCGATCTGCGCTCATCTTATCGGTTGGGGTAACTCCTTACAACACTGTATATTGGATTGAGAAATCGAGTTAGATCTATGGCATTGGCTAATCAACCACACCGGAATGAGAACCTCAAATTTATTTCATATACCGTATATACGAAGTTTAGCCATGCATATTTGCATATAAATATGGAATGAATGGCTCAATGGTAAGCTTTCAAAAGTGGCAAAAATTACCATAACATTCCTCCGAATTCTATTAATTCAAGGTGCTATTTCCAGCGGTTGATGTAATTCTTCTATATATATTTTCAATTTTCATCAACGATCTTCGTCAACTTTGGAATGACTACATAGCCATAGGCGGCATAATACATCAAGGAGTAAGTTTCACATTGCCACTAATGTGAACGTTAAAGGTGTGTTATGGCTCGAAAATACAAAGAACTAAACTAATAATGGTAAATAATCTAAAGCTTTCAGAAACCAAGAATTGTACAGAGTATTTCCAGTCATGCAAATAAATTTCAACCAGAAAAAAGTAAGTTTCCTTTACAGTATACTTTTGTTCATTGTGTTTCCATTTTCAATAATAATAATTCAATATGAATTTCCATGTCATTTCTATAAATGGAGCAATGGTGCATTGCAAGTCAATATGCAGGTTGATGCAGGGGCAGAACTAGGTAGAATTGTCCTGCCAAAACCTATGATGTCCTGCAGCGCTATAGGTAAAATTTTGTGTAATGTATATAATTATAACGCCATGCACGTGCAAAGGTCACTTAATTAAAGCAATTCGTATTAATTACTAGAAATACATGCATGCAGAATCCCCTCGCCTATTCGAACCACACAATTTACTCCGCCAAAAGTTATTGTAACATGAAGTACTGAATCGATCACTGTAACCATGGTAACACGCAACAATTTTATTTTGTACAAAATGGTAAAATATTGATAAGATTTGTTAATATTCAATTTTCATAAACTCGCGTTCTTATTGGTCAATTTGTACCACGTGTGTGCATTTTATATAGCAACAACGCACGGCCGTGCCGTTATAGTTTATATCAGCACGGCAAGATGGCGCCCGAATTCACGAATGGAAAAGTTGATAAGATTTCGTTTATTTTAAACCGAAGACAATCCCAAAACCGCGAAGTGGCCAAATTTCTAAAATAATTCCGTATTTAAACGGAAACATGTGTTGTTAATTTTAACATGTGAAAGTCCTCTAAATAATTTTCATTTATCTCGTTTTAGAGACTGTGTTTCTCTGTTTATGTCCCGACTCCCGAGTGTAAAACAGTTTTCTCTCGGCCTGAACTCGCGCATGGGCATTACGTAGAAAACCGTCCACTGCATAATGGCGGACAACCTTGCATTCCGCTATGTTGTCACATACCCGGGTGTAAATATCGGAGCGGAATTAATACCCTCGCGCGGCGCTTCGCGCCGGCTCGGGGATTATAATTGATATGCTTTGGAACAGTCTATTTATTGTATTTTGTGTTGATCTTTACAAAATCAATAGAGAATCAAGATGTTCTTACGTAAAACTTAAAAAATCACATAGTAAATGACTTTTGTAATTTTGGTCTTTCACTTAAATCCCCTGCGCAACTGCACCATGACTTCGTTGCCCTGCGAGATCTTTGATTGCCCTGCCAATCGGGTCTTTTTAAACTTTGGGGGTGTAACATCCCCACCCATACCCCCCTTTAAGTTTCGCCCCTGGGTTGATGCAAGGGTTAAGATGGGATTTCGCTTTGTCTTATATAGACAGTAAAGTCTTGAACCTCTCCCACATGCAACCCCCAACCTAACCTATAATGCATTAATCTTAACCAAAACATTCATTAACAGTTTCGTGTTTCTAAAGTGAAGTGCCACCCAATCATATAAGATAATGGCCAGAGAGACAATGGCCTGAGAAACAATGTCCGATTAAAATAGATATTTAAGAGAGCTACCGAATTCTCGTAACTTTCTTCATTTTTGGAAAATTCATTCTGACCAAAGACATCCTGCAGACGATTGGCCACCTTGCTTTATAATTAATGGATCTAATGGGTAATAAATGACTTCATTATCAGACGTAATTATTAAACCAGAAATGCAGATTAATCAGTGGAACGATTTTGCAGCTATTTCTTGTAATAAAATATATAACTATACTATTTAATAAAAAAATGATGACTTTGCCGCGCCCACTGCCCAGAGTCCATTCTTAGTGAACCTGCATTAAGCGACCACCCTGTATTAAACGGCCAGCAACTCATTCCCCAAGAGTGGTCGTTTAGACTGTATTTGGTAGACAATCATACAGTATATTATATTGTATATTCGAAGATTGTTCTATAGTTTGCAGGTATAGCTAAATAATGATACTTTACGTTCAATAATGAAATGCCTGCACTCAATCTTCAATGCAAGTCGGCGACAATATATAGTGTCCCATGTTTTGATGAAGCCCTGCATGCATATTTCGTATTTCGATAATATTAATCTGCCTAATAAACCGGTCACACATATATTTTCTATAGATTTCAATCGGTTTTGGTGTTTGACTCAAGACCTGATAAATTCAAAATTCAAAACCCGGTGGATAGGTCTTCAATTCAACGTTCAATACACCTAAACCAGGCCTAGAATTTGACATTCATGATCTGGAAGAAACGCACAAACTACTGGTACAGAACACAAGTAACTGCTAGGAAAGATCAACGCAAAATTATTATACTACGTACACTTCACAGTCTGAACTGAATATAACACAACGATTTTTACCTAATTTTCACGCACATCACACAATCATCTTAGAACAATCAGACATATATGTCAACATAAACCGATTTTCAATTTTACTCACCATATAGATTCAATATATTTCTTGAGAGATGTATATTTCTTTACCCTTCGAATTATTTGATACGCTGGAACGCCGGTTGTAATATTTCCGAGTTGTCTGTAGATACTTAGCAAAGTTAAAGCTCAAAGTACAGCCCCGAGATTTAACGAGGCAATTATCGTCAGCAACAAACAGCGTATGTTTAAGGATGTTGGAAGCGTAGCTAGGATTATTTAGAATAAGTTTTAGACGTTCTCTTGTTCAAAATATTTATCAAAACGACAAGCTTTTGACTGCCGTTTTGCAGCCTTCGATAAGATAAGATAATGACAATGAACGAATTATTGCTAAGTTATTTGCATATATTTGATTTAAACACCCCACGGGAGTTTTAGACGTCGTCCTTGCTTTGTTTATAACGGCAAACTACAGATGTACTCAGCAAATTGACTCAGTATACTGAAGTAGGACTCGTCCAAAGCATCAGCTTTTTGGCAAATCATGTCAACCATAATATGCATTATATTTCAGAAAAGATTACTTTAAATTTGAGAACCGACAGCGTAAACCTCTTCATTACAGACACGTTGTTGGTGCAACAAGACAAATATAGACTTGTGTTTTTGTTCAATGACCAAGAACAAAACTTAACATATATTTAACTTTTCTCGGACATGTCATTTACATCAGGGCCTTTTTTAACATATAAACTGGGGAAACCAAGTCAGCCCCCATGTTGTCTCCCCCCAGTCCCCATGTTGCCCCCCTCTCCCAGCCCCCATGTTGCCCCTCCCCCGGTGAAGGTCCCTTTTGTCCAAAATATATGCAAAAACGGGGAAAATGACTTAGTTTAGAGTGTTGTTCACAACAAAAGTTTGCTTTTATTAATTTATACCAAAAACTCAGTGTTACTGAAAATGGGAGAAATCAAGCCACATGCAGAGACTCTAGAATACGAAAATTTCTGGGGGAGGACCCCCAGATCCCCTCCACTTTGCACCTTCTTGGTAGGTCCCTTTTCGTTTATGCCCCCCCCCCCCACTAACGGTTCTGATTTATATGCTTGCGCAACGTTGCACGCGAGTGTGTAACGGTCGCAAGCGCTAACGATTATATATGCTTGTTGTTTAGAACGCAATTTGTAGTCTTTTAACCTGATGATGGAGTAAACTCCGAAACGTCGTTATATTAAATATATGCAGTTAAGCATTGTTCAGAGAGAAAGAGAAAATGCTAAGAGAAAGTTCGTTACTAAATATATTGAAGACAAATAATTATACATAAACAGAAACAATGTCCATGCAATTAACTAGCACGTAAATCGTAATACAATTTGTTCGCATGTTAACGAAAAGCGAATACATATATTGCTACATAGACAATTCAATGCTGAAGTACAAGCTCACACACCTATAGCTAGTTACTTTTGATAATGTCCATTTGTTATAGAAATAATTAGAAACGGAGTAAATTCTTCCTAAATGCTCATCCACATGCCTCCTCGACAAGATTATTAGCAATCGAATCCAAAGATGCAAAATCTGCTTCAAACATCAAAGGTGCACCACTATCACTAGCTCCGCTTGCCATTTCACGCAACTCCTTACGAAATTTGTCGATTGTTTTTCTTTCTCCCATTCCCACTGTAATAACTTTCACTCCATCATCCTTCAGCTTCTGGGCTTGTTCAACTTGGTAATCACTGCCCTGTATATCCGTGGCCTGTCCATCTGTGAAAAGTAGAAGGACGTTGGGGGCTCCAGGACGGTCATTGCCTTTCCCGTTGAATACCTGCATGATAATATAAAAATAGAATTTCATCGGTGATAGACAAATACCGCGTCGAATATATTCGAGATATAGCCCACTGGATAACATGCAGTACCTCCTAATAATAATCCTATGCTTTTTCCTATACTTCCTTTTTGGTCTAATAATAACATGATACCCCGTGTATTTCAAATTATTTCGGGGACATAATTTTTATTTCATATTTCAAGTAATTGAATTATCAAGATATTAAATTAAACGTTGGAACGTTCAAACAAATGCTTAGTTTTTGAATAGCTTGATTCCCTTATTTGCGAATATTTATGAACATGTAACATTCATTCTGCATATTTTTCTGATCATTGTAATAGCCATTTGAACGGATTGATTTGTGTGTTCCCGTCGAAATATACATAACTTCAGATTGCATTGAAAGTGTGTTAAAAGTAATAATTGTGTAAAATCGGTTGATCATTTTTAGGATTAATAATATACAGGATAATGTTACTCGACTGTGATTGGTTGATTACAGTGCAGTTAATTCCAAACAGCGCAGTGCAAAAAATCTGTAGTAACAGTGAAAAAACTGTAACAACAATACAAAAATCTGTAACAATCTTATCTGATTGGTCAAAGGACAATATGGGAACTGAAATAAGCCAATCAGCTCAAAGCAACTTTCATATTGCGCTCCAAAACAAAATAATCATGGCGACCGCCGGCCTAAACTGAAAGTTGTGTTCTGGAGGAAAATCTGGACGACTTCAATTTGGTTTAATATTGAAAAAAATCAGAGTTGAGAAACTTAAATGGTTGGGTGAAGTTTTCCAATCAGTGATGACCGATGTATATAAAGTGATAGCAGCGAAATATTTAGCAGTGGACGGTTCGCCGAAGCTCGTAGACGTAGGTTGAAAGTAGAGTAGGTTTGAACACTGATTTTCTTGTCTATTATGAATATATAATTTGGATAAAACAAGCACTCGCGAGTTTTGAAAGACTTCAAATAGCACTCGTCCTTTGGACAATCTTAATGATCTTTGAAAAACTCACGGGTTTTTTTTTTTATGAACTTTTATCCAGATTGCACTCGAAATCATCCTATTACTTCCTATACAAACCACTATTGCCTAGACATTAAAGTATCTGCTGGGCAAGGCCACTAATAATCGCAGTGAAGAGAGATCTTCAGATGCCCAGAAGATCTTACGCACAAGCTTATTCTCTCTTGATTAAAGTCTATTTCACTCATGATGGAATTTCTTTTGGTATTGCAGGATAAAATCGTTGTGTGATTTCAATTTCAAATGATCAAAGACAAAGTGCGTTAATTTGCCAAAAAATGTTTCGTGTAATATATTATTTACAAACCAGCGCTAGCGTTTACCGTGTATTGTCCACCATTTTTACGATAAGCGTTTTAAAAAAAGCTGGTAAAAGCACAATATTGCTATTTTCACACAAATACATAAATACATTACTAGTTGATAAGTCGATATAAATAGCTTTACCTCTTCTCTACTTTTGTGCAACGCATCACCAGTTGAAGTTTTTGATACAAGATATTCCATTTCCCCAACACCTTGGTTCACTTCCTCTAACGTCTTCTTTTCTCCAAGATTGAACTCGATTCGTGTTTTGGTTGGTTCACCAAACTGCATCAGCGCTACTTGTGTCTTCTCCGGTCCAATATCAAACCTTTTATTAAGTTTCTGGATAAATTGCTTTACTTTAGCAAAATTTGCCCTTTGAACACTACCAGATCCATCAACGACTAGGAGAATATCAAGATTTTTCTTATCGCACTTTATCTCTAAGAAATATAATTATTCAATTAAATACGTTTCCATGTCGAATATAAAATCAAATTCGTTAAGAACAGTGTTTTTGATAGCGTAAACCTGACATCTATAATATTATCATTCATGCACGCTGCGAAGCACTATCATGCCTAGCCAGCGTGGCCGGCTCTTCTAGGGGAGTGAGGCAAGTGAAAAATAGAGAAGAGCCTGCCTGGAAGCGGGTAATTTTGCATCACCCTCGGCCGCCCCCCAGCCGAGGATTTTGATTGGCTGAATTTAGGTTGATTGGCATATATAGCTAATTTAATATTCTAGATTTAAAAATATTGTACAAAATAGGATATATAAACTTTATTGTGTTTGATGCTTTTTAATATTGAAATTATAGCAACTTCCGAAAATTACAGGAAAATCGCCCTGTCAGGAAATTCGGCCCAATGCCTCTTAATTTTGATTTAAACAAAACAAATCGAGAAGATTGTCGAGTATTTTTCATATAAATACTCAATAACTAGAGAATGACATGTTTATACAGCGGGTTCAGGCCTCTTGCTGCACGTTACTATTTTAATTAGCTTTATCCGATCCAGTACATGCATTGCTGCAATTTCACTAATTTTAGTTCCTTACTATTCATACTTTGTCTGAATTAGTGTATTGTAGTCTTTTTTGCATTTTTATCTTTCTATTTGTACATAGTTATGATCATAGTTAAGTACTAGTACTTGAAAATGCTGTCAAGATGACATCGAAACGTCGTATAAAGTTCCTACTGCTAACATTTATAACAAAATGCTAAATAAGAAGAGGAGAAATTTAACCCTACCTGTCTCGCAAGTAGCCCCAGTAAAGTTAGAAGGACATTTACATGAAAATGTAACTCCCTTGTCAATGCAAGTGCCACCATTTCTGCAGGGAGAGGATTGACACGGAGTACCTGGTTCCAAAATGAACAAAAGATGGATAGATAGGTAGTTTAATGTCTTGAATTTGATCACTAGTTGAGTGCATGCACTTGCTCGATCTATCATCATAATTAATGTCTAGCTATTAAATGGCCTTGAGAATATTGACAAACGAGCAACGCACATAATCTATTTATCCTCATTGTACCACGAAGCATTTGTTACTAGTTTTCATAAATAATTAACCAACTCAAAAAGGGCTTAACTCGAAAATTACCTACATCTTCGTACATTTACCAAACTAGGATAGGTGTACTAAATGCCAGTTGCCATTACAAGGAAGTTGTTAAATTATAATTTATGAGGAAATATCAAGCTAGAACTTTCTTTTTGTGAGGTGTTCATTTCGCAAAAATAGCATGCACGTTAAAAATCTAAATTCCAACAATCTCTGTCGCGTTTGTGTTCCTAAGCTACTCAGATCAGATATTCGATCACGAGAGTATTTCTACAGGTAAATACCACTACAACATACCTCTATAGCAACCATAAAGTTCCATTCTCATTGATATGTGTCCATACCAAGACACTGGATGTATGCGGACATAACGGGCAGTTATTGGTGGAGATAGGACATTCTTTACACCGGAATTTCTGTCACTATTTCCATTGAATACCTATACATAAAACGTTTTAAACTTTTTTCATAAAGCATGGAGTCCATTAACGTGCATTATTTAACTAATATCAAAATTGATTGAGCATAACTCTTTTCTGATACAATTCCTTAATGTTAGCTAGCTCCAAATGTTTCCGGCTCTTCCAGGAATTTTGCGAATTCTAATTAGTTCAATACGTTTTGCTGAATTGGTTAACTCTATTTGCTTTGTACATATCGAGACCTTAACACACAAGATTAGGCGCATGCATGAGCACAAATTTTCATTTAAATATTTTTTGTTTATTTAAAAGTTTTTGGTGGCATAAAATTGTTACAGATTTGACGCCAAAATTTTGATTCAGCAAGATGCATGGTTTGACGTATTCAGGGAAGAGCAGATAGCTTTTTTCCAACGAGAACGTTAACAAACTCTACTTATAGCCAATATTAATTTTCAAAAGTCGTTCCATCCGAACAGTATGACAAATTTTCATTTTCAAAGAAATTAACCTGGTTTTTGGTGGCAAAAATTTGCTAGACAAAAATTTGCATTGATGCTCAACTTCAAAAATTCTCTACAACAATAAATTATTACCTTATCAGCACCCTTAATCTTGTAAGACTCAAAAAATTTTCCATCCAAACTGTACGACACAGAATAAGTCTTCACCCATTGGTTATAATCATTTCGACCTTGTGTGGCAATCGCTGTGACAACTTTCTTTCTGCCAAGATCAACTTGAATCCATTGACTCTGATCGTTTATACGTGCTATCCATGTACCAGCGATATACAATCGTCCACGAGGTGCTGAGTGTCTTGTATTCCATTCAGTCGATGATGTCAATTGGGAATCTTCAATTTTTCCATCTTCTACGCCAAGCGCCACCTCATCGGACTTGCAAGGACTTGCATATTCTAGATATAGTACCTTAAATAGCCTATGCACATCCACGCAACTTTTTAAGTATATCTAACTCTGACTGTAACCGATGGTTTTTGGAGAAGATTTATAGTAAATAAAGTGTCAGTCAAAGTACACATGGCGTCATCTCAAAGGTATATCTCAAAGACTAAATGAACTACGGGAAAGGTATAAATTGAGGGGCAGGGCCGCAGGTTCGATTCCTGACAGATCAGGGCATATAGCTGAATTTTTTCAACTGCTCCTGGTTAGGTCTAAAATATGTATCAGTCATCGTCCAGATGTTTTAAAGTACAGTTATCTTGTCGTCTCTGTCCTTGGAAAAATATTTATACTTATAGTGAACGATATAAATTCAGAATTCATAAATATATCATGTTAGCACAACATTTCAATGAATAAAATGAGGTTTAAATACGTACAATCTTTCAATATAGCGAAGCGAAAACGAAAGCTTATGTTCAGTTTTGGACGAAATATAAAATGTCAAACCAAATGTAAAAATGTATTTTGCTCTGTTTTTTCACTGAAAATTTAGTAAAACTACACTCCATGTACAATCTACCATCACGCACGTCTATCATGTGATGCAAGCTTAAGTTATTTTGTTAGAAAGGGCGAGGGGTTGCTGCAACGTGTATTTCTAGTCATTACAGTATATTAAGTTACTAGGCAGTAGAACATCTATATTTATTTAAGAAAACGACTTTTAACCCTGTTATTCATCAGTGTAAATCTTAAATGCTCAACGACCGACCAATGGATTTAAAACACATTGGAAAAATGGTGAAACAGTGGATTTAAAACATACCTCTTTTGCAACCATAAACTTCCATTCTCATGGATATGTGACCGTACCATGTTCTTGGGTGTATGCGGAGATGTCGTGCTGTTACAGTTGGTGATAAAACATTAATCACAACGGAATTTCTGTCTGCATTGCCGTTGAACACCTGTGCATAAAAAATGAGTTAAAACAGATATCTCTGTTTAAAAATGGCATGCATTAATTATTTGTTGCTTCCATTCTTTTAAATTGGACATTTTCCTTTTGGGTCTTTGGGAACATACTATACGGTTATAGTATCCGATGGCACTGGCGTTTTTTCCTTCGACTTCGTGGTTTTGTTCAATTTTTCTGCCCTTCAATTGGATGATATATACTGTTATGAGTTCATAATGATTCTATATCGTGTGTATATATGTAAATTAGGAGTGTGTTTATAAAACCCAGACAAACAGTGTATGAGTTGTTATTTTAAATATACAGTTAGAAACCTCCGAGATTGTGTGATGTTGAGTTGGTGATGTGACAATACCATGATCTAGCTTAAAATGTTCGCTTTCGTTAACTGGTATTATAGTAGCGAAAAAATTGGGATTATCGTTATTTTGCACTAGAATCAGGCTGTATTATATAAACCTACGTCGATTTACTGAGTCTCGATTAGAGAAGATATTTTTAAATCTTGCTATAGACCAGAGATCGACATATTTTTAGCTACTGTAATCATGAAAGCTTTTGAAACCACACCGATGTCAGCACAGTTCATCCAAAGTTTCTAAGGTTTTGAGTGTCGTTGCAAAAAGACAAATACAAGCGAGTTTTTCAAACATAATATGTAAAAAGAGTTCAGATCAAATGAAGCCAAGTAGCTATTGTCCGATAAAGTTTTAATATATACAAGAGTTAAGCTTTCGTTGTGCTGCACATCATCAGAACTACGAGACGTTCTCGTATAGGCAGACCCCTAAACAACTCCACTACTGACGATTCGCTCGAAAATGTATAGTATAATTAACGTGATATGATGTTACCATATTGCATTGAAAGAACTAGAAAATAAGTTGTGTCAAGCAAGTAGCGTTTATACATAGGAATACGGCGTCAGACGAACAACCCGTCCCTATGGGCTTACCTTAAGTATGCCATTCTTTTTGTAATAATCGAAGCTTTGTCCATCTAAACTGCAGGAAACAGAATACGTCTTCACCCATTGGTTTGCATTACCACGACCTTGAGTGGCGATCGCGATGATAACCTCATCTTTGCCGAGATCAACTTGAATCCATTGATTCTGATTATTTTGACGTGCAGACCAGGAGGATGCGCCGTTCAATCGAGCTTGTCGTGTCGATAAAGCCGCACTCCAATAAGTTGATGACGTTATCTGGGAATCCTGGATGTTTCCATTCTCTACTCCAAGTGCCACCTCATTGGATTTGCAATGTCCAAGTGTGAACAAAAAGTTAAACTAATTTAAACCCAAAGTGTTTTTGTTGCCATAGCAACGACAGTTATAGATGCTTTTTGACAGTTATAGATGCTTTTTTTTAGTTATTATTAATACAAGTCAGGCTCTCTTTGTTTTTCAGCAAATAGTGACTGTCGAAAAATTCGGATCTAAATCGGAAATCTTCCATCTTTAAACAGGTACTTAATACTAATGACGCGCGATATGAGCATATTATTGAGCATGCTCAGTTATACAAAGTTAGTCCCACCAGCATTAACCCAAATTGTCTTTCGTATATTAGGGTAAAGTGGGGACAGACCGACCGACTGACGGACAGACCTATCCTCTTATAGAGACGTGAGCAGGCGTCTAAAAGTAATAGTTAGCCGAATAATGAAATAGTGAGCCACTTTAAGTAAACGTTTTTACAGAATACACCCTTTCGATAATGACATCACAAATCCCTCCTTGGCACGAGAGCCTCCTCCTCAAGAATCGTAGGCAAATAACCGCTCAACTTGATTCATGAAATCGAGGCTTCCAGGCCAAGGAAGTATTCGTGACGTAATTATCGAAAGGGTGTATTAATATCGAAGGGGCAGGAATAAAAACAGTACAAAATCAGCATATAAAATCGTCGGGAATATATTTGCACTCAACAAGCATTTGTTTGTACCAAGAAACAATAATCTTTGTATAGATTGTCAGCAATGTTGTTCCACGGATATTTAACAGTGTTTGGCCAATTGCAACACGAGTGTTTGTTCAAAAGATTATCAAAATCACAATACTACTGTATGCAAGAAATTCTATGAATAAAGTGGATGTCTATATTACAATGACAATTCAATACCATTCGTTCTCGATGGCATATACGACTCGAGCTCATGGTATAATTGCTAAATGTTGAATTTTATACCTCCATAGCAACCATAAACTTCCATTCTCATAGATATATGATTAGTCCAGGACACTGGGTGTATGCGAATAAAACGGGCAGTTACCGTTTTTGGCAAGACATTTGTAACGATAGACATCCAGTTACTATTTCCACTAAATACCTGTGTTTAAAAAATTGACATAAAATTAGTAATTCGCAGCAAATATCGAACATCATTCTAGTTTCTACAGCACAAAAATGGAAAAGAGTTTGGTCTCTTTGTCTTGTATATTTTACGGTTGACAGCCACATTTCGCTATCGAGTATTATATCTATGCTTATGTAGAGTCTACCTGTCGTCCTAAGCTAACTAGCTAAGTATTCTATGCCCCATAGCTAATGCCACGAGGATGATTTTACTTATAAAAGAAAAACCCCGGCTTGGAATTGGTGAAGGGTGCTTAACACAACTCGAGTTAATATATACCTTAATATAAATCTTGGTGCTGTATATAAACCTGACATAGATCTGTTGCTGGCAATGCAGATGTTTATTCCCTGAGGAGTTAAACCTCTGCAGCGCAGTGTAATTTCGAGACTTGCTCCAAGTATGTCTCTTAAAAGGGTTTTATTGGGCAGTTATAAAGGATTGTGGAGTTATAAAAGGCGAACGAAGTTATAAAGGGCGCACGAAAATGAGTGCGGGAGGAAATTATCCTCTCCCAATTTTCTCGCCTCCGGCCCGCCCGCTGCCCGCCCGCTGCCCGCCTTAATTTCCTCTCGCCCGCATTTTCGTGCGCCCTTCATGACTTCCCATCCTTTAACTCCCCAATCCTTTATAACTCCCCAATACAACTCTTTTAAGAGACAGACTTGGAGCAAGTCTACGTAATTTCCTGAAACTGCCTGTTTTAAACTTTGCATAAGACTGTTTATTTGATTACCTTGACAACTCCATTGATTGTGTAAGGCTTAAAATTTATTGCATCCAAACTGTAAGATACCGAATACGTCTTCACCCATTGGTTTACATTACTTCGACCTTGAGTGGCAATCGCTGTGATAACCTCGTTCCTGCCAAAATCAACTTGAATCCATTGATTCTTATCATTTCGACCTGCAGACCAGGAAGCTGCACCATTCAATCGAGCTTGTCGTGACGATAAAGCCGTATTCCAATAAGTTGATGATATTATCTGAGAATCATGAATCTTTCCATTTTGCAGTCCAAACGCAACCTCGCCGGATGGGCAAGGACCTATATGTGGTATATAGTATATAACTATATTATACATTCATATACAGCTCACAATACACACGCGCTACGTTAAACTTCAATTCGTAACAAAATAAGAAACGAAAGCGGTGATGAAACAAATTAATGTAGATAAAAGGCAAGAGAAGAGGAAAAATGCATTGCCAAAAGAAAGTATGTCTAGAATATTCTGGGTGACGATCGCAACAAAATTAGGAAATTAAATCAAGAAAAAACAATTAATATAACCTCTCACAGTGTGACCATTTTTCAACATGACGAACTTAATTAAAGTATTCAATAGGTCGTACTGTACTTTATCAATGTGGTTCTATAATATCGTTTACTATTATTATTAATCACTCATGAACCCAATGTTTCACAAAATTTCTTTGAACTTTTTCTCTTATTAATAGAAGGCATTCATCTAAAATGATTGGTTAAACTAAAATTCCCTCTGCGCCGTTAATACTTACACTAAAAAAATATCCCTTTGTTGGAAAAAGAAAATAACTAGTTTTAATGTATGACTAACATCATTTTATAAGGATAAGTATTCTGAAAATTATTAGATATTAAAATGGATTCCGTTTCTTAATGCACCCTGTATACCGCTGTCTTGCTAATGAAAGCCCGTAAAGCAAAATGTATATATCATAGCAGAAAATTTGTAAACACAGCTCTTGATACTGGTTTATTCGAGCAGCTTCATGCTAGACTCGATGTTGCTTATTGTAGTGATTGAAAACTCTTCAACTGAAATAAGAGGAAAAAATTCGGCTGAAGCCTCGTATTTAACATGATTTTGGATGTTTCAAATGACCGTATAACATATACTTCCTCTCATACAGTTACCACCTCTCCGATAGATATAATCCTTTTATAGAATATAAAATGATCTATATAATGTATACAATTCACACCTTTTCTTCCCACTTTGCATGTTAAATATATGTTTTCAAATTATTAGAATACAGTTAAGAACAGTAGGTACTGTGGTGTTTAATCTGTTGGATCGCCCTTTGTCGAGCTCATGCATGTTTTATGAGATCGTTCGAACTTTCATGCTGATTTTGAAACATAATTACACCATTACAACATACCTGTAGAACAACCATAAAGCTCGATTCTCATGGATATGTGACCGTACCATGTCTTTGGGTGTATACGGATATAACGCGCAGTTACAGTTGGTGATAAAACATTCTTCACAACGGAATTTCTGTCATAATTTCCACTGAACACCTAAAAATGAAATATTTTTAAACCGTTAACGCTTTTCACAATATGCCGGTCAGGAATGAAGGTGTATTTCTTGCCATATTGAAACAAAAAAGAATTAACATTGAAACGGACTGTGAACAAATAGATTGAAAGTGGAATATGATGGAAAGTTATGTATATGGGCTTACCTTAACTGTGCCATTTGTTTTGTAGTATTCAAAGCTTTGTCCATTTGAACTGTAGCAGAATACGTCTTTGGCGTCTACCATTTGAACTGAAACAGAATACGTCTTCACCCATTGGTGTGCATCTCTTCGACCTTGAGTGGCAATCGCTGTGATAACCTCGTGTCTGCCAAGATCAACCTGAATCCATTGGTTCTGATCATTTCGACGTGCAGACCAGGAGGCTGCGCCATTCAATCGAGCTTGTCGTGTCGATAAAGCCGCACTCCAAACAGTTGATGCCGTTATCTTGGAATCCGAGATTCTGCCATTTTCCAGCCCAAGTGTGACCTCTTGCAAGGTCCTATATGTAGATTATATATGACTGAGTCAGTCGGCATTGTAACTTTAGAAACATCTGAAATGTTACCGCGGTAATACCTATGGGTAATACTCATCGTCATTTTAGTTTAATTAATTGAAACGATGACCATAAAACCTTATAAATAGCCAGAACAAAATTTGGAAAATTATCTAAATTCTGGTTACAATTACTCGGTGGAAGCTTACTTTAACCGGGGTATAACATACATATATACTTTAATACGAGGATAACTTCTTTGATATATAACATACGATACAGTCAAATGATGGCAAGGTATCTCAAACGCTGCTAGTCTAGGCCTTAAAGCGGTGTATTTCAGAGCCATAATGATTAATGCTGTCTTGACTGCCATTTTGAAAATGATGTGGAAATACTTCATGTAGTGAATATCGTCGCTGCATTAATTAGAGTAACAAGTGGATGTTATGGGGGAGCGGGAATAAGGCAAGAGGCCATGCCTGAAAACAGTGAAAGGTATCGGTCATTAGAGCAGTTATGACCTAGCCTCCTCCGCAGTGAACTTTGTGGCTTTCAAAATGGCGAAATTTCGGTAAATCTCGCCACAAATTTCGTTCAACAACTCAAAACAAACGTTTGGCCGAGCAGGATTGGTGAGCAAAGAGGATTGGGAGGTGGTGAGGGGAAAACTCATATATCATCTGAGAATCATGAATCTTTCCATTTTGCAGTCCAAACGCAACCTCGCCGGATGGGCAAGGACCTATATGTGGTATATAGTATATAACTATATTATACATTCATGCCAGTTACCTCTAACATATACAGCTCACAATACACACGCGCTACGTTAAACTTCAATTCGTAACAAAATAAGAAACGAAAGCGGTGATGAAACAAATTAATGTAGATAAAAGGCAAGAGAAGAGGAAAAATGCATTGCCAAAAGAAAGTATGTCTAGAATATTCTGGGTGACGATCGCAACAAAATTAGGAAATTAAATCAAGAAAACAATTAATATAACCTCTCACAGTGTGACCATTTTTCAACATGACGAACTTAATTAAAGTATTCAATAGGTCGTACTGTACTTTATCAATGTGGTTCTATAATATCGTTTACTATTATTATTAATCACTCATGAACCCAATGTTTCACAAAATTTCTTTGAACTTTTTCTCTTATTAATAGAAGGCATTCATCTAAAATGATTGGTTAAACTAAAATTCCCTCTGCGCCGTTAATACTTACACTAAAAAAATATCCCTTTGTTGGAAAAAGAAAATAACTAGTTTTAATGTATGACTAACATCATTTTATAAGGATAAGTATTCTGAAAATTATTAGATATTAAAATGGATTCCGTTTCTCAATGCACCCTGTATACCGCTGTCTTGCTAATGAAAGCCCGTAAAGCAAAATGTATATATCATAGCAGAAAATTTGTAAACACAGCTCTTGATATACTGGTTTATTCGAGCAGCTTCATGCTAGACTCGATGTTGCTTATTGTAGTGATTGAAAACTCTTCAACTGAAATAAGAGGAAAAAAATTCGGCTGAAGCCTCGTATTTAACATGATTTTGGATGTTTCAAATGACCGTATAACATATACTTCCTCTCATACAGTTACCACCTCTCCGATAGATATAATCCTTTTATAGAATATAAAATGATCTACATAATGTATACAATTCACACCTTTTCTTCCCACTTTGCATGTTAAATGTATGTTTTCAAATTATTAGAATACAGTTAAGAACAGTAGGTACTGTGGTGTTTAATCTGTTGGATCGCCCTTTGTCGAGCTCATGCATGTTTTTATGAGATCGTTCGAACTTTCATGCTGATTTTGAAACATAATTACATCCATTACAACATACCTGTAGAACAACCATAAAGCTCGATTCTCATGGATATGTGACCGTACCATGTCTTTGGGTGTATACGGATATAACGCGCAGTTACAGTTGGTGATAAAACATTCTTCACAACGGAATTTCTGTCATAATTTCCACTGAACACCTAAAAATGAAATATTTTTAAACCGTTAACGCTTTTCACAATATGCCGGTCAGGAATGAAGGTGTATTTCTTGCCATACTGAAACAAAAAAGAATTAACATTGAAACGGACTGTGAACAAATAGATGGAAAGTGGAATATGATGGAAAGTTATGTATATGGGCTTACCTTAACTGTGCCATTTGTTTTGTAGTATTCAAAGCTTTGTCCATTTGAACTGTAGGAAACAGAATACGTCTTCACCCATTGGTGTGCATCTCTTCGACCTTGAGTGGCAATCGCTGTGATAACCTCGTGTCTGCCAAGATCAACCTGAATCCATTGGTTCTGATCATTTCGACGTGCAGACCAGGAGGCTGCGCCATTCAATCGAGCTTGTCGTGTCGATAAAGCCGCACTCCAAACAGTTGATGCCGTTATCTTGGAATCCGAGATTCTGCCATTTTCCAGCCCAAGTGTGACCCTCTTGCAAGGTCCTATATGTAGATTATATAAGACTGAGTCAGTCGGCATTGTAACTTTAGAAACATCTGAAATGTTACCGCGGTAATACCTATGGGTAATACTCATCGTCATTTTAGTTTAATTAATTGAAACGATGACCATAAAACCTTATAAATAGCCAGAACAAAATTTGGAAAATTATCTAAATTCTGGTTACAATTACTCGGTGGAAGCTTACTTTAACCGGGTATAACATACATATATACTTTAATACGAGGATAACTTCCTTTGATATATAACATACGATACAGTCAAATGATGGCAAGGTATCTCAAACGCTGCTAGTCTAGGCCTTAAAGCGGTGTATTTCAGAGCCATAATGATTAATGCTGTCTTGACTGCCATTTTGAAAATGATGTGGAAATACTTCATGTAGTGAATATCGTCGCTGCATTAATTAGAGTAACAAGTGGATGTTATGGGGAGCGGAATAAGGCAAGAGGCCATGCCTGAAAACAGTGAAAGGTATCGGTCATTAGAGCAGTTATGACCTAGCCTCCTCCGCAGTGAACTTTGTGGCTTTCAAAATGGCGAAATTTCGGTAAATCTCGCCACAAATTTCGTTCAACAACTCAAAACAAACGTTTGGACGAGCAGGATTGGTGAGCAAAGAGGATTGGGAGGTGGTGAGGGGAAAACTCATATATCATCTGAGAATCATGAATCTTTCCATTTTGCAGTCCAAACGCAACCTCGCCGGATGGGCAAGGACCTATATGTGGTATATAGTATATAACTATATTATACATTCATGCCAGTTACCTCTAACATATACAGCTCACAATACACACGCGCTACGTTAAACTTCAATTCGTAACAAAATAAGAAACGAAAGCGGTGATGAAACAAATTAATGTAGATAAAAGGCAAGAGAAGAGGAAAAATGCATTGCCAAAAGAAAGTATGTCTAGAATATTCTGGGTGACGATCGCAACAAAATTAGGAAATTAAATCAAGAAAAAACAATTAATATAACCTCTCACAGTGTGACCATTTTTCAACATGACGAACTTAATTAAAGTATTCAATAGGTCGTACTGTACTTTATCAATGTGGTTCTATAATATCGTTTACTATTATTATTAATCACTCATGAACCCAATGTTTCACAAAATTTCTTTGAACTTTTTCTCTTATTAATAGAAGGCATTCATCTAAAATGATTGGTTAAACTAAAATTCCCTCTGCGCCGTTAATACTTACACTAAAAAAATATCCCTTTGTTGGAAAAAGAAAATAACTAGTTTTAATGTATGACTAACATCATTTTATAAGGATAAGTATTCTGAAAATTATTAGATATTAAAATGGATTCCGTTTCTTAATGCACCCTGTATACCGCTGTCTTGCTAATGAAAGCCCGTAAAGCAAAATGTATATATCATAGCAGAAAATTTGTAAACACAGCTCTTGATACTGGTTTATTCGAGCAGCTTCATGCTAGACTCGATGTTGCTTATTGTAGTGATTGAAAACTCTTCAACTGAAATAAGAGGAAAAAATTCGGCTGAAGCCTCGTATTTAACATGATTTTGGATGTTTCAAATGACCGTATAACATATACTTCCTCTCATACAGTTACCACCTCTCCGATAGATATAATCCTTTTATAGAATATAAAATGATCTATATAATGTATACAATTCACACCTTTTCTTCCCACTTTGCATGTTAAATATATGTTTTCAAATTATTAGAATACAGTTAAGAACAGTAGGTACTGTGGTGTTTAATCTGTTGGATCGCCCTTTGTCGAGCTCATGCATGTTTTTATGAGATCGTTCGAACTTTCATGCTGATTTTGAAACATAATTACACCATTACAACATACCTGTAGAACAACCATAAAGCTCGATTCTCATGGATATGTGACCGTACCATGTCTTTGGGTGTATACGGATATAACGCGCAGTTACAGTTGGTGATAAAACATTCTTCACAACGGAATTTCTGTCATAATTTCCACTGAACACCTAAAAATGAAATATTTTTAAACCGTTAACGCTTTTCACAATATGCCGGTCAGGAATGAAGGTGTATTTCTTGCCATATTGAAACAAAAAAGAATTAACATTGAAACGGACTGTGAACAAATAGATTGAAAGTGGAATATGATGGAAAGTTATGTATATGGGCTTACCTTAACTGTGCCATTTGTTTTGTAGTATTCAAAGCTTTGTCCATTTGAACTGTAGCAGAATACGTCTTTGGCGTCTACCATTTGAACTGAAACAGAATACGTCTTCACCCATTGGTGTGCATCTCTTCGACCTTGAGTGGCAATCGCTGTGATAACCTCGTGTCTGCCAAGATCAACCTGAATCCATTGGTTCTGATCATTTCGACGTGCAGACCAGGAGGCTGCGCCATTCAATCGAGCTTGTCGTGTCGATAAAGCCGCACTCCAAACAGTTGATGCCGTTATCTTGGAATCCGAGATTCTGCCATTTTCCAGCCCAAGTGTGACCCTCTTGCAAGGTCCTATATGTAGATTATATATGACTGAGTCAGTCGGCATTGTAACTTTAGAAACATCTGAAATGTTACCGCGGTAATACCTATGGGTAATACTCATCGTCATTTTAGTTTAATTAATTGAAACGATGACCATAAAACCTTATAAATAGCCAGAACAAAATTTGGAAAATTATCTAAATTCTGGTTACAATTACTCGGTGGAAGCTTACTTTAACCGGGGTATAACATACATATATACTTTAATACGAGGATAACTTCCTTTGATATATAACATACGATACAGTCAAATGATGGCAAGGTATCTCAAACGCTGCTAGTCTAGGCCTTAAAGCGGTGTATTTCAGAGCCATAATGATTAATGCTGTCTTGACTGCCATTTTGAAAATGATGTGGAAATACTTCATGTAGTGAATATCGTCGCTGCATTAATTAGAGTAACAAGTGGATGTTATGGGGGAGCGGGAATAAGGCAAGAGGCCATGCCTGAAAACAGTGAAAGGTATCGGTCATTAGAGCAGTTATGACCTAGCCTCCTCCGCAGTGAACTTTGTGGCTTTCAAAATGGCGAAATTTCGGTAAATCTCGCCACAAATTTCGTTCAACAACTCAAAACAAACGTTTGGCCGAGCAGGATTGGTGAGCAAAGAGGATTGGGAGGTGGTGAGGGGAAAACTCATATATCATCTGAGAATCATGAATCTTTCCATTTTGCAGTCCAAACGCAACCTCGCCGGATGGGCAAGGACCTATATGTGGTATATAGTATATAACTATATTATACATTCATGCCAGTTACCTCTAACATATACAGCTCACAATACACACGCGCTACGTTAAACTTCAATTCGTAACAAAATAAGAAACGAAAGCGGTGATGAAACAAATTAATGTAGATAAAAGGCAAGAGAAGAGGAAAAATGCATTGCCAAAAGAAAGTATGTCTAGAATATTCTGGGTGACGATCGCAACAAAATTAGGAAATTAAATCCAGAAAACACAATTAATATAACCTCTCACAGTGTGACCATTTTTCAACATGACGAACTTAATTAAAGTATTCAATAGGTCGTACTGTACTTTATCAATGTGGTTCTATAATATCGTTTACTATTATTATTAATCACTCATGAACCCAATGTTTCACAAAATTTCTTTGAACTTTTTCTCTTATTAATAGAAGGCATTCATCTAAAATGATTGGTTAAACTAAAATTCCCTCTGCGCCGTTAATACTTACACTAAAAAATATCCCTTTGTTGGAAAAAGAAAATAACTAGTTTTAATGTATGACTAACATCATTTTATAAGGATAAGTATTCTGAAAATTATTAGATATTAAAATGGATTCCGTTTCTCAATGCACCCTGTATACCGCTGTCTTGCTAATGAAAGCCCGTAAAGCAAAATGTATATATCATAGCAGAAAATTTGTAAACACAGCTCTTGATATACTGGTTTATTCGAGCAGCTTCATGCTAGACTCGATGTTGCTTATTGTAGTGATTGAAAACTCTTCAACTGAAATAAGAGGAAAAAAATTCGGCTGAAGCCTCGTATTTAACATGATTTTGGATGTTTCAAATGACCGTATAACATATACTTCCTCTCATACAGTTACCACCTCTCCGATAGATATAATCCTTTTATAGAATATAAAATGATCTATATAATGTATACAATTCACACCTTTTCTTCCCACTTTGCATGTTAAATATATGTTTTCAAATTATTAGAATACAGTTAAGAACAGTAGGTACTGTGGTGTTTAATCTGTTGGATCGCCCTTTGTCGAGCTCATGCATGTTTTTATGAGATCGTTCGAACTTTCATGCTGATTTTGAAACATAATTACATCCATTACAGCATACCTGTAGAACAACCATAAAGCTCGATTCTCATGGATATGTGACCGTACCATGTCTTTGGGTGTATACGGATATAACGCGCAGTTACAGTTGGTGATAAAACATTCTTCACAACGGAATTTCTGTCATAATTTCCACTGAACACCTAAAAATGAAATATTTTTAAACCGTTAACGCTTTTCACAGTATGCCGGTCAGGAATGAAGGTGTATTTCTTGCCATACTGAAACAAAAAAGAATTAACATTGAAACGGACTGTGAACAAATAGATGGAAAGTGGAATATGATGGAAAGTTATGTATATGGGCTTACCTTAACTGTGCCATTTGTTTTGTAGTATTCAAAGCTTTGTCCATTTGAACTGTAGGAAACAGAATACGTCTTCACCCATTGGTGTGCATCTCTTCGACCTTGAGTGGCAATCGCTGTGATAACCTCGTGTCTGCCAAGATCAACCTGAATCCATTGGTTCTGATCATTTCGACGTGCAGACCAGGAGGCTGCGCCATTCAATCGAGCTTGTCGTGTCGATAAAGCCGCACTCCAAACAGTTGATGCCGTTATCTTGGAATCCGAGATTCTGCCATTTTCCAGCCCAAGTGTGACCCTCTTGCAAGGTCCTATATGTAGATTATATAAGACTGAGTCAGTCGGCATTGTAACTTTAGAAACATCTGAAATGTTACCGCGGTAATACCTATGGGTAATACTCATCGTCATTTTAGTTTAATTAATTGAAACGATGACCATAAAACCTTATAAATAGCCAGAACAAAATTTGGAAAATTATCTAAATTCTGGTTACAATTACTCGGTGGAAGCTTACTTTAACCGGGGTATAACATACATATATACTTTAATACGAGGATAACTTCCTTTGATATATAACATACGATACAGTCAAATGATGGCAAGGTATCTCAAACGCTGCTAGTCTAGGCCTTAAAGCGGTGTATTTCAGAGCCATAATGATTAATGCTGTCTTGACTGCCATTTTGAAAATGATGTGGAAATACTTCATGTAGTGAATATCGTCGCTGCATTAATTAGAGTAACAAGTGGATGTTATGGGGGAGCGGGAATAAGGCAAGAGGCCATGCCTGAAAACAGTGAAAGGTATCGGTCATTAGAACAGTTATGACCTAGCCTCCTCCGCAGTGAACTTTGTAGCTTTCAAAATGGCGAAATTTCGGTAAATCTCGCCACAAATTTCGTTCAACAACTCAAAACAAACGTTTGGCCGAGCAGGATTGGTGAGCAAAGAGGATTGGGAGGTGGTGAGGGGAAAACTCATATATCATCTGAGAATCATGAATCTTTCCATTTTGCAGTCCAAACGCAACCTCGCCGGATGGGCAAGGACCTATATGTGGTATATAGTATATAACTATATTATACATTCATGCCAGTTACCTCTAACATATACAGCTCACAATACACACGCGCTACGTTAAACTTCAATTCGTAACAAAATAAGAAACGAAAGCGGTGATGAAACAAATTAATGTAGATAAAAGGCAAGAGAAGAGGAAAAATGCATTGCCAAAAGAAAGTATGTCTAGAATATTCTGGGTGACGATCGCAACAAAATTAGGAAATTAAATCAAGAAAAAACAATTAATATAACCTCTCACAGTGTGACCATTTTTCAACATGACGAACTTAATTAAAGTATTCAATAGGTCGTACTGTACTTTATCAATGTGGTTCTATAATATCGTTTACTATTATTATTAATCACTCATGAACCCAATGTTTCACAAAATTTCTTTGAACTTTTTCTCTTATTAATAGAAGGCATTCATCTAAAATGATTGGTTAAACTAAAATTCCCTCTGCGCCGTTAATACTTACACTAAAAAAATATCCCTTCGTTGGAAAAAGAAAATAACTAGTTTTAATGTATGACTAACATCATTTTATAAGGATGAGTATTCTGAAAATTATTAGATATTAAAATGGATTCCGTTTCTTAATGCACCCTGTATACCGCTGTCTTGCTAATGAAAGCCCGTAAAGCAAAATGTATATATCATAGCAGAAAATTTGTAAACACAGCTCTTGATATACTGGTTTATTCGAGCAGCTTCATGCTAGACTCGATGTTGCTTATTGTAGTGATTGAAAACTCTTCAACTGAAATAAGAGGAAAAAAATTCGGCTGAAGCCTCGTATTTAACATGATTTTGGATGTTTCAAATGACCGTATAACATATACTTCCTCTCATACAGTTACCACCTCTCCGATAGATATAATCCTTTTATAGAATATAAAATGATCTATATAATGTATACAATTCACACCTTTTCTTCCCACTTTGCATGTTAAATGTATGTTTTCAAATTATTAGAATACAGTTAAGAACAGTAGGTACTGTGGTGTTTAATCTGTTGGATCGCCCTTTGTCGAGCTCATGCATGTTTTTATGAGATCGTTCGAACTTTCATGCTGATTTTGAAACATAATTACATCCATTACAACATACCTGTAGAACAACCATAAAGCTCGATTCTCATGGATATGTGACCGTACCATGTCTTTGGGTGTATACGGATATAACGCGCAGTTACAGTTGGTGATAAAACATTCTTCACAACGGAATTTCTGTCATAATTTCCACTGAACACCTAAAAATGAAATATTTTTAAACCGTTAACGCTTTACACAATATGCCGGTCAGGAATGAAGGTGTATTTCTTGCCATATTGAAACAAAAAAGAATTAACATTGAAACGGACTGTGAACAAATAGATGGAAAGTGGAATATGATGGAAAGTTATGTATATGGGCTTACCTTAACTGTGCCATTTGTTTTGTAGTATTCAAAGCTTTGTCCATTTGAACTGTAGGAAACAGAATACGTCTTCACCCATTGGTGTGCATCTCTTCGACCTTGAGTGGCAATCGCTGTGATAACCTCGTGTCTGCCAAGATCAACCTGAATCCATTGGTTCTGATCATTTCGACGTGCAGACCAGGAGGCTGCGCCATTCAATCGAGCTTGTCGTGTCGATAAAGCCGCACTCCAAACAGTTGATGCCGTTATCTTGGAATCCGAGATTCTGCCATTTTCCAGCCCAAGTGTGACCCTCTTGCAAGGTCCTATATGTAGATTATATAAGACTGAGTCAGTCGGCATTGTAACTTTAGAAACATCTGAAATGTTACCGCGGTAATACCTATGGGTAATACTCATCGTCATTTTAGTTTAATTAATTGAAACGATGACCATAAAACCTTATAAATAGCCAGAACAAAATTTGGAGTATTATCTAAATTCTGGTTACAATTACTCAGTGAAGCTTACTTTAACCGGGGTATAACATACATATATACTTTAATACGAGGATAACTTCCTTTGATATATAACATACGATACAGTCAAATGATGGCAAGGTATCTCAAACGCTGCTAGTCTAGGCCTTAAAGCGGTGTATTTCAGAGCCATAATGATTAATGCTGTCTTGACTGCCATTTTGAAAATGATGTGGAAATACTTCATGTAGTGAATATCGTCGCTGCATTAATTAGAGTAACAAGTGGATGTTATGGGGCGGGAATAAGGCAAGAGGCCATGCCTGAAAACAGTGAAAGGTATCGGTCATTAGAGCAGTTATGACCTAGCCTCCTCCGCAGTGAACTTTGTGGCTTTCAAAATGGCGAAATTTCGGTAAATCTCGCCACAAATTTCGTTCAACAACTCAAAACAAACGTTTGGCCGAGCAGGATTGGTGAGCAAAGAGGATTGGGAGGTGGTGAGGAAAACTCATATATCATCTGAGAATCATGAATCTTTCCATTTTGCAGTCCAAACGCAACCTCGCCGGATGGGCAAGGACCTATATGTGGTATATAGTATATAACTATATTATACATTCATGCCAGTTACCTCTAACATATACAGCTCACAATACACACGCGCTACGTTAAACTTCAATTCGTAACAAAATAAGAAACGAAAGCGGTGATGAAACAAATTAATGTAGATAAAAAGGCAAGAGAGAGGAAAAATGCATTGCCAAAAGAAAGTATGTCTAGAATATTCTGGGTGACGATCGCAACAAAATTAGGAAATTAAATCAAGAAAAAACAATTAATATAACCTCTCACAGTGTGACCATTTTTCAACATGACGAACTTAATTAAAGTATTCAATAGGTCGTACTGTACTTTATCAATGTGGTTCTATAATATCGTTTACTATTATTATTAATCACTCATGAACCCAATGTTTCACAAAATTTCTTTGAACTTTTTCTCTTATTAATAGAAGGCATTCATCTAAAATGATTGGTTAAACTAAAATTCCCTCTGCGCCGTTAATACTTACACTAAAAAAATATCCCTTTGTTGGAAAAAGAAAATAACTAGTTTTAATGTATGACTAACATCATTTTATAAGGACTGATAAGTATTCTGAAAATTATTAGATATTAAAATGGATTCCGTTTCTTAATGCACCCTGTATACCGCTGTCTTGCTAATGAAAGCCCGTAAAGCAAAATGTATATATCATAGCAGAACATTTGTAAACACAGCTCTTGATATACTGGTTTATTCGAGCAGCTTCATGCTAGACTCGATGTTGCTTATTGTAGTGATTGAAAACTCTTCAACTGAAATAAGAGGAAAAAATTCGGCTGAAGCCTCGTATTTAACATGATTTTGGATGTTTCAAATGACCGTATAACATATACTTCCTCTCATACAGTTACCACCTCTCCGATAGATATAATCCTTTTATAGAATATAAAATGATCTATATAATGTATACAATTCACACCTTTTCTTCCCACTTTGCATGTTAAATATATGTTTTCAAATTATTAGAATACAGTTAAGAACAGTAGGTACTGTGGTGTTTAATCTGTTGGATCGCCCTTTGTCGAGCTCATGCATATTTTTATGAGATCGTTCGAACTTTCATGCTGATTTTGAAACATAATTACACCATTACAACATACCTGTAGAACAACCATAAAGCTCGATTCTCATGGATATGTGACCGTACCATGTCTTTGGGTGTATACGGATATAACGCGCAGTTACAGTTGGTGATAAAACATTCTTCACAACGGAATTTCTGTCATAATTTCCACTGAACACCTAAAAATGAAATATTTTTAAACCGTTAACGCTTTTCACAATATGCCGGTCAGGAATGAAGGTGTATTTCTTGCCATATTGAAACAAAAAAGAATTAACATTGAAACGGACTGTGAACAAATAGATGGAAAGTGGAATATGATGGAAAGTTATGTATATGGGCTTACCTTAACTGTGCCATTTGTTTTGTAGTATTCAAAGCTTTGTCCATTTGAACTGTAGGAAACAGAATACGTCTTCACCCATTGGTGTGCATCTCTTCGACCTTGAGTGGCAATCGCTGTGATAACCTCGTGTCTGCCAAGATCAACCTGAATCCATTGGTTCTGATCATTTCGACGTGCAGACCAGGAGGCTGCGCCATTCAATCGAGCTTGTCGTGTCGATAAAGCCGCACTCCAAACAGTTGATGCCGTTATCTTGGAATCCGAGATTCTGCCATTTTCCAGCCCAAGTGTGACCCTCTTGCAAGGTCCTATATGTAGATTATATAAGACTGAGTCAGTCGGCATTGTAACTTTAGAAACATCTGAAATGTTACCGCGGTAATACCTATGGGTAATACTCATCGTCATTTTAGTTTAATTAATTGAAACGATGACCATAAAACCTTATAAATAGCCAGAACAAAATTTGGAGTATTATCTAAATTCTGGTTACAATTACTCGGTGGAAGCTTACTTTAACCGGGGTATAACATACATATATACTTTAATACGAGGATAACTTCCTTTGATATATAACATACGATACAGTCAAATGATGGCAAGGTATCTCAAACGCTGCTAGTCTAGGCCTTAAAGCGGTGTATTTCAGAGCCATAATGATTAATGCTGTCTTGACTGCCATTTTGAAAATGATGTGGAAATACTTCATGTAGTGAATATCGTCGCTGCATTAATTAGAGTAACAAGTGGATGTTATGGGGGAGCGGGAATAAGGCAAGAGGCCATGCCTGAAAACAGTGAAAGGTATCGGTCATTAGAGCAGTTATGACCTAGCCTCCTCCGCAGTGAACTTTGTGGCTTTCAAAATGGCGAAATTTCGGTAAATCTCGCCACAAATTTCGTTCAACAACTCAAAGCAAACGTTTGGCCGAGCAGGATTGGTGAGCAAAGAGGATTGGGAGGTGGTGAGGGGAAAACTCATATATCATCTGAGAATCATGAATCTTTCCATTTGCAGTCCAAACGCAACCTCGCCGGATGGGCAAGGACCTATATGTGGTATATAGTATATAACTATATTATACATTCATGCCAGTTACCTCTAACATATACAGCTCACAATACACACGCGCTACGTTAAACTTCAATTCGTAACAAAATAAGAAACGAAAGCGGTGATGAAACAAATTAATGTAGATAAAAGGCAAGAGAAGAGGAAAAATGCATTGCCAAAAGAAAGTATGTCTAGAATATTCTGGGTGACGATCGCAACAAAATTAGGAAATTAAATCAAGAAAAAACAATTAATATAACCTCTCACAGTGTGACCATTTTTCAACATGACGAACTTAATTAAAGTATTCAATAGGTCGTACTGTACTTTATCAATGTGGTTCTATAATATCGTTTACTATTATTATTAATAACTCATGAACCCAATGTTTCACAAAATTTCTTTGAACTTTTTCTCTTATTAATAGAAGGCATTCATCTAAAATGATTGGTTAAACTAAAATTCCCTCTGCGCCGTTAATACTTACACTAAAAAAATATCCCTTTGTTGGAAAAAGAAAATAACTAGTTTTAATGTATGACTAACATCATTTTATAAGGATAAGTATTCTGAAAATTATTAGATATTAAAATGGATTCCGTTTCTCAATGCACCCTGTATACCGCTGTCTTGCTAATGAAAGCCCGTAAAGCAAAATGTATATATCATAGCAGAAAATTTGTAAACACAGCTCTTGATATACTGGTTTATTCGAGCAGCTTCATGCTAGACTCGATGTTGCTTATTGTAGTGATTGAAAACTCTTCAACTGAAATAAGAGGAAAAAAATTCGGCTGAAGCCTCGTATTTAACATGATTTTGGATGTTTCAAATGACCGTATAACATATACTTCCTCTCATACAGTTACCACCTCTAAATAGATATAATCCTTTTATAGAATATAAAATGATCTACATAATGTATACAATTCACACCTTTCTTCCCACTTTGCATGTTAAATGTATGTTTTCAAATTATTAGAATACAGTTAAGAACAGTAGGTACTGTGGTGTTTAATCTGTTGGATCGCCCTTTGTCGAGCTCATGCATGTTTTTATGAGATCGTTCGAACTTTCATGCTGATTTTGAAACATAATTACATCCATTACAACATACCTGTAGAACAACCATAAAGCTCGATTCTCATGGATATGTGACCGTACCATGTCTTTGGGTGTATACGGATATAACGCGCAGTTACAGTTGGTGATAAAACATTCTTCACAACGGAATTTCTGTCATAATTTCCACTGAACACCTAAAAATGAAATATTTTTAAACCGTTAACGCTTTTCACAATATGCCGGTCAGGAATGAAGGTGTATTTCTTGCCATACTGAAACAAAAAAGAATTAACATTGAAACGGACTGTGAACAAATAGATGGAAAGTGGAATATGATGGAAAGTTATGTATATGGGCTTACCTTAACTGTGCCATTTGTTTTGTAGTATTCAAAGCTTTGTCCATTTGAACTGTAGGAAACAGAATACGTCTTCACCCATTGGTGTGCATCTCTTCGACCTTGAGTGGCAATCGCTGTGATAACCTCGTGTCTGCCAAGATCAACCTGAATCCATTGGTTCTGATCATTTCGACGTGCAGACCAGGAGGCTGCGCCATTCAATCGAGCTTGTCGTGTCGATAAAGCCGCACTCCAAACAGTTGATGCCGTTATCTTGGGAATCCGAGATTCTGCCATTTTCCAGCCAAGTGTGACCCTCTTGCAAGGTCCTATATGTAGATTATATAAGACTGAGTCAGTCGGCATTGTAACTTTAGAAACATCTGAAATGTTACCGCGGTAATACCTATGGGTAATACTCATCGTCATTTTAGTTTAATTAATTGAAACGATGACCATAAAACCTTATAAATAGCCAGAACAAAATTTGGAAAATTATCTAAATTCTGGTTACAATTACTCGGTGGAAGCTTACTTTAACCGGGGTATAACATACATATATACTTTAATACGAGGATAACTTCCTTTGATATATAACATACGATACAGTCAAATGATGGCAAGGTATCTCAAACGCTGCTAGTCTGAGCCTTAAAGCGGTGTATTTCAGAGCCATAATGATTAATGCTGTCTTGACTGCCATTTTGAAAATGATGTGGAAATACTTCATGTAGTGAATATCGTCGCTGCATTAATTAGGTAACAAGTGGATGTTATGGGGGCGGGAATAAGGCAAGAGGCAATGCCTGAAAACAGTGAAAGGTATCGGTCATTAGAGCAGTTATGACCTAGCCTCCTCCGCAGTGAACTTTGTGGCTTTCAAAATGGCGAAATTTCGGTAAATCTCGCCACAAATTTCGTTCAACAACTCAAAACAAACGTTTGGACGAGCAGGATTGGTGAGCAAAAGAGGATTGGGAGGTGGTGAGGGAAAACTCATATATCATCTGAGAATCATGAATCTTTCCATTTTGCAGTCCAAACGCAACCTCGCCGGATGGGCAGGACCTATATGTGGTATATAGTATATAACTATATTATACATTCATGCCAGTTACCTCTAACATATACAGCTCACAATACACACGCGCACGTTAAACTTCAATTCGTAACAAAATAAGAAACAAGCGGTGATGAAACAAATTAATGTAGATAAAAGGCAAGAGAAGAGGAAAAATGCATTGCCAAAAGAAAGTATGTCTAGAATATTCTGGGTGACGATCACAACAAAATTAGGAAATTAAATCAAGAAAAACAATTAATATAACCTCTCACAGTGTGACCATTTTTCAACATGACGAACTTAATTAAAGTATTCAATAGGTCGTACTGTACTTTATCAATGTGGTTCTATAATATCGTTTACTATTATTATTAATCACTCATGAACCCAATGTTTCACAAAATTTCTTTGAACTTTTTCTCTTATTAATAGAAGGCATTCATCTAAAATGATTGGTTAAACTAAAATTCCCTCTGCGCCGTTAATACTTACACTAAAAATATCCCTTTGTTGGAAAAAGAAAATAACTAGTTTTAATGTATGACTAACATCATTTTATAAGGATAAGTATTCTGAAAATTATTAGATATTAAAATGGATTCCGTTTCTTAATGCACCCTGTATACCGCTGTCTTGCTAATGAAAGCCCGTAAAGCAAAATGTATATATCATAGCAGAAAATTTGTAAACACAGCTCTTGATACTGGTTTATTCGAGCAGCTTCATGCTAGACTCGATGTTGCTTATTGTAGTGATTGAAAACTCTTCAACTGAAATAAGAGGAAAAATTCAGCTGAAGCCTCGTATTTAACATGATTTTGGATGTTTCAAATGACCGTATAACATATACTTCCTCTCATACAGTTACCACCTCTCCGATAGATATAATCCTTTTATAGAATATAAAATGATCTATATAATGTATACAATTCACACCTTTTCTTCCCACTTTGCATGTTAAATATATGTTTTCAAATTATTAGAATACAGTTAAGAACAGTAGGTACTGTGGTGTTTAATCTGTTGGATCGCCCTTTGTCGAGCTCATGCATGTTTTTATGAGATCGTTCGAACTTTCATGCTGATTTTGAAACATAATTACACCATTACAACATACCTGTAGAACAACCATAAAGCTCGATTCTCATGGATATGTGACCGTACCATGTCTTTGGGTGTATACGGATATAACGCGCAGTTACAGTTGGTGATAAAACATTCTTCACAACGGAATTTCTGTCATAATTTCCACTGAACACCTAAAAATGAAATATTTTTAAACCGTTAACGCTTTTCACAATATGCCGGTCAGGAATGAAGGTGTATTTCTTGCCATACTGAAACAAAAAAGAATTAACATTGAAACGGACTGTGAACAAATAGATGGAAAGTGGAATATGATGGAAAGTTATGTATATGGGCTTACCTTAACTGTGCCATTTGTTTTGTAGTATTCAAAGCTTTGTCCATTTGAACTGTAGGAAACAGAATACGTCTTCACCCATTGGTGTGCATCTCTTCGACCTTGAGTGGCAATCGCTGTGATAACCTCGTGTCTGCCAAGATCAACCTGAATCCATTGGTTCTGATCATTTCGACGTGCAGACCAGGAGGCTGCGCCATTCAATCGAGCTTGTCGTGTCGATAAAGCCGCACTCCAAACAGTTGATGCCGTTATCTTGGAATCCGAGATTCTGCCATTTTCCAGCCCAAGTGTGACCCTCTTGCAAGGTCCTATATGTAGATTATATAAGACTACTCAGTCGGCATTGTAACTTTAGAAACATCTGAAATGTTACCGCGGTAATACCTATGGGTAATACTCATCGTCATTTTAGTTTAATTAATTGAAACGATGACCATAAAACCTTATAAATAGCCAGAACAAAATTTGGAAAATTATCTAAATTCTGGTTACAATTACTCGGTGGAAGCTTACTTTAACCGGGGTATAACATACATATATACTTTAATACGAGGATAACTTCCTTTGATATATAACATACGATACAGTCAAATGATGGCAAGGTATCTCAAACGCTGCTAGTCTAGGCCTTAAAGCGGTGTATTTCAGAGCCATAATGATTAATGCTGTCTTGACTGCCATTTTGAAAATGATGTGGAAATACTTCATGTAGTGAATATCGTCGCTGCATTAATTAGAGTAACAAGTGGATGTTATGGGGGAGCGGGAATAAGGCAAGAGGCCATGCCTGAAAACAGTGAAAGGTATCGGTCATTAGAGCAGTTATGACCTAGCCTCCTCCGCAGTGAACTTTGTGGCTTTCAAAATGGCGAAATTTCGGTAAATCTCGCCACAAATTTCGTTCAACAACTCAAAACAAACGTTTGGACGAGCAGGATTGGTGAGCAAAGAGGATTGGGAGGTGGTGAGGGGAAAACTCATATATCATCTGAGAATCATGAATCTTTCCATTTTGCAGTCCAAACGCAACCTCGCCGGATGGGCAAGGACCTATATGTGGTATATAGTATATAACTATATTATACATTCATGCCAGTTACCTCTAACATATACAGCTCACAATACACACGCGCTACGTTAAACTTCAATTCGTAACAAAATAAGAAACGAAAGCGGTGATGAAACAAATTAATGTAGATAAAAGGCAAGAGAAGAGGAAAAATGCATTGCCAAAAGAAAGTATGTCTAGAATATTCTGGGTGACGATCGCAACAAAATTAGGAAATTAAATCAAGAAAAAACAATTAATATAACCTCTCACAGTGTGACCATTTTTCAACATGACGAACTTAATTAAAGTATTCAATAGGTCGTACTGTACTTTATCAATGTGGTTCTATAATATCGTTTACTATTATTATTAATCACTCATGAACCCAATGTTTCACAAAATTTCTTTGAACTTTTTCTCTTATTAATAGAAGGCATTCATCTAAAATGATTGGTTAAACTAAAATTCCCTCTGCGCCGTTAATACTTACACTAAAAAATATCCCTTTGTTGGAAAAAGAAAATAACTAGTTTTAATGTATGACTAACATCATTTTATAAGGATAAGTATTCTGAAAATTATTAGATATTAAAATGGATTCCGTTTCTCAATGCACCCTGTATACCGCTGTCTTGCTAATGAAAGCCCGTAAAGCAAAAATGTATATATCATAGCAGAAAATTTGTAAACACAGCTCTTGATACTGGTTTATTCGAGCAGCTTCATGCTAGACTCGATGTTGCTTATTGTAGTGATTGAAAACTCTTCAACTGAAATAAGAGGAAAAAATTCGGCTGAAGCCTCGTATTTAACATGATTTTGGATGTTTCAAATGACCGTATAACATATACTTCCTATCATACAGTTACCACCTCTCCGATAGATATAATCCTTTTATAGAATATAAAATGATCTATATAATGTATACAATTCACACCTTTTCTTCCCACTTTGCATGTTAAATATATGTTTTCAAATTATTAGAATACAGTTAAGAACAGTAGGTACTGTGGTGTTTAATCTGTTGGATCGCCCTTTGTCGAGCTCATGCATGTTTTTATGAGATCGTTCGAACTTTCATGCTGATTTTGAAACATAATTACACCATTACAACATACCTGTAGAACAACCATAAAGCTCGATTCTCATGGATATGTGACCGTACCATGTCTTTGGGTGTATACGGATATAACGCGCAGTTACAGTTGGTGATAAAACATTCTTCACAACGGAATTTCTGTCATAATTTCCACTGAACACCTAAAAATGAAATATTTTTAAACCGTTAACGCTTTTCACAATATGCCGGTCAGGAATGAAGGTGTATTTCTTGCCATACTGAAACAAAAAAGAATTAACATTGAAACGGACTGTGAACAAATAGATGGAAAGTGGAATATGATGGAAAGTTATGTATATGGGCTTACCTTAACTGTGCCATTTGTTTTGTAGTATTCAAAGCTTTGTCCATTTGAACTGTAGGAAACAGAATACGTCTTCACCCATTGGTGTGCATCTCTTCGACCTTGAGTGGCAATCGCTGTGATAACCTCGTGTCTGCCAAGATCAACCTGAATCCATTGGTTCTGATCATTTCGACGTGCAGACCAGGAGGCTGCGCCATTCAATCGAGCTTGTCGTGTCGATAAAGCCGCACTCCAAACAGTTGATGCCGTTATCTTGGAATCCGAGATTCTGCCATTTTCCAGCCCAAGTGTGACCTCTTGCAAGGTCCTATATGTAGATTATATAAGACTACTCAGTCGGCATTGTAACTTTAGAAACATCTGAAATGTTACCGCGGTAATACCTATGGGTAATACTCATCGTCATTTTAGTTTAATTAATTGAAACGATGACCATAAAACCTTATAAATAGCCAGAACAAAATTTGGAAAATTATCAAAATTCTGGTTACAATTACTCGGTGGAAGCTTACTTTAACCGGGGTATAACATACATATATACTTTAATACGAGGATAACTTCCTTTGATATATAACATACGATACAGTCAAATGATGGCAAGGTATCTCAAACGCTGCTAGTCTAGGCCTTAAAGCGGTGTATTTCAGAGCCATAATGATTAATGCTGTCTTGACTGCCATTTTGAAAATGATGTGGAAATACTTCATGTAGTGAATATCGTCGCTGCATTAATTAGAGTAACAAGTGGATGTTATGGGGGAGCGGGAATAAGGCAAGAGGCCATGCCTGAAAACAGTGAAAGGTATCGGTCATTAGAGCAGTTATGACCTAGCCTCCTCCGCAGTGAACTTTGTGGCTTTCAAAATGGCGAAATTACGGTAAATCTCGCCACAAATTTCGTTCAACAACTCAAAACAAACGTTTGGCCGAGCAGGATTGGTGAGCAAAGAGGATTGGGAGGTGGTGAGGGGAAAACTCATATATCATCTGAGAATCATGAATCTTTCCATTTTGCAGTCCAAACGCAACCTCGCCGGATGGGCAAGGACCTATATGTGGTATATAGTATATAACTATATTATACATTCATGCCAGTTACCTCTAACATATACAGCTCACAATACACACGCGCTACGTTAAACTTCAATTCGTAACAAAATAAGAAACGAAAGCGGTGATGAAACAAATTAATGTAGATAAAAGGCAAGAGAAGAGGAAAAATGCATTGCCAAAAGAAAGTATGTCTAGAATATTCTGGGTGACGATCGCAACAAAATTAGGAAATTAAATCAAGAAAAAACAATTAATATAACCTCTCACAGTGTGACCATTTTTCAACATGACGAACTTAATTAAAGTATTCAATAGGTCGTACTGTACTTTATCAATGTGGTTCTATAATATCGTTTACTATTATTATTAATCACTCATGAACCCAATGTTTCACAAAATTTCTTTGAACTTTTCTCTTATTAATAGAAGGCATTCATCTAAAATGATTGGTTAAACTAAAATTCCCTCTGCGCCGTTAATACTTACACTAAAAAATATCCCTTTGTTGGAAAAAGAAAATAACTAGTTTTAATGTATGACTAACATCATTTTATAAGGATAAGTATTCTGAAAATTATTAGATATTAAAATGGATTCCGTTTCTCAATGCACCCTGTATACCGCTGTCTTGCTAATGAAAGCCCGTAAAGCAAAATGTATATATCATAGCAGAAAATTTGTAAACACAGCTCTTGATATACTGGTTTATTCGAGCAGCTTCATGCTAGACTCGATGTTGCTTATTGTAGTGATTGAAAACTCTTCAACTGAAATAAGAGGAAAAAAATTCGGCTGAAGCCTCGTATTTAACATGATTTTGGATGTTTCAAATGACCGTATAACATATACTTCCTCTCATACAGTTACCACCTGTCCGATAGATATAATCCTTTTATAGAATATAAAATGATCTATATAATGTATACAATTCACACCTTTTCTTCCCACTTTGCATGTTAAATATATGTTTTCAAATTATTAGAATACAGTTAAGAACAGTAGGTACTGTGGTGTTTAATCTGTTGGATCGCCCTTTGTCGAGCTCATGCATGTTTTTATGAGATCGTTCGAACTTTCATGCTGATTTTGAAACATAATTACATCCATTACAACATACCTGTAGAACAACCATAAAGCTCGATTCTCATGGATATGTGACCGTACCATGTCTTTGGGTGTATACGGATATAACGCGCAGTTACAGTTGGTGATAAAACATTCTTCACAAGGAATTTCTGTCATAATTTCCACTGAACACCTAAAATGAAATATTTTTAAACCGTTAACGCTTTTCACAATATGCCGGTCAGGAATGAAGGTGTATTTCTTGCCATACTGAAACAAAAAAGAATTAACATTGAAACGGACTGTGAACAAATAGATGGAAAGTGGAATATGATGGAAAGTTATGTATATGGGCTTACCTTAACTGTGCCATTTGTTTTGTAGTATTCAAAGCTTTGTCCATTTGAACTGTAGGAAACAGAATACGTCTTCACCCATTGGTGTGCATCTCTTCGACCTTGAGTGGCAATCGCTGTGATAACCTCGTGTCTGCCAAGATCAACCTGAATCCATTGGTTCTGATCATTTCGACGTGCAGACCAGGAGGCTGCGCCATTCAATCGAGCTTGTCGTGTCGATAAAGCCGCACTCCAAACAGTTGATGCCGTTATCTTGGAATCCGAGATTCTGCCATTTTCCAGCCCAAGTGTGACCCTCTTGCAAGGTCCTATATGTAGATTATATAAGACTGAGTCAGTCGGCATTGTAACTTTAGAAACATCTGAAATGTTACCGCGGTAATACCTATGGGTAATACTCATCGTCATTTTAGTTTAATTAATTGAAACGATGACCATAAAACCTTATAAATAGCCAGAACAAAATTTGGAAAATTATCAAAATTCTGGTTACAATTACTCATTGAAGCTTACTTTAACCGGGTATAACATACATATATACTTTAATACGAGGATAACTTCCTTTGATATATAACATACGATACAGTCAAATGATGGCAAGGTATCTCAAACGCTGCTAGTCTAGGCCTTAAAGCGGTGTATTTCAGAGCCATAATGATTAATGCTGTCTTGACTGCCATTTTGAAAATGATGTGGAAATACTTCATGTAGTGAATATCGTCGCTGCATTAATTAGAGTAACAAGTGGATGTTATGGGGGAGCGGGAATAAGGCAAGAGGCCATGCCTGAAAACAGTGAAAGGTATCGGTCATTAGAGCAGTTATGACCTAGCCTCCTCCGCAGTGAACTTTGTGGCTTTCAAAATGGCGAAATTTCGGTAAATCTCGCCACAAATTTCGTTCAACAACTCAAAACAAACGTTTGGACGAGCAGGATTGGTGAGCAAAGAGGATTGGGAGGTGGTGAGGGGAAAACTCATATATCATCTGAGAATCATGAATCTTTCCATTTTGCAGTCCAAACGCAACCTCGCCGGATGGGCAAGGACCTATATGTGGTATATAGTATATAACTATATTATACATTCATGCCAGTTACCTCTAACATATACAGCTCACAATACACACGCGCTACGTTAAACTTCAATTCGTAACAAAATAAGAAACGAAAGCGGTGATGAAACAAATTAATGTAGATAAGAGGCACGAGAAGAGGAAAAATGCATTGCCAAAAGAAAGTATGTCTAGAATATTCTGGGTGACGATCATAACAAAATTAGGAAATTAAATCAAGAAAAAACAATTAATATAACCTCTCACAGTGTGACCATTTTCAACATGACGAACTTAATTAAAGTATTCAATAGGTCGTACTGTACTTTATCAATGTGGTTCTATAATATCGTTTACTATTATTATTAATCACTCATGAACCCAATGTTTCACAAAATTTCTTTGAACTTTTTCTCTTATTAATAGAAGGCATTCATCTAAAATGATTGGTTAAACTAAAATTCCCTCTGCGCCGTTAATACTTACACTAAAAAAATATCCCTTTGTTGGAAAAAGAAAATAACTAGTTTTAATGTATGACTAACATCATTTTATAAGGATAAGTATTCTGAAAATTATTAGATATTAAAATGGATTCCGTTTCTTAATGCACCCTGTATACCGCTGTCTTGCTAATGAAAGCCCGTAAAGCAAAATGTATATATCATAGCAGAAAATTTGTAAACACAGCTCTTGATACTGGTTTATTCGAGCAGCTTCATGCTAGACTCGATGTTGCTTATTGTAGTGATTGAAAACTCTTCAACTGAAATAAGAGGAAAAAATTCGGCTGAAGCCTCGTATTTAACATGATTTTGGATGTTTCAAATGACCGTATAACATATACTTCCTCTCATACAGTTACCACCTCTCCGATAGATATAATCCTTTTATAGAATATAAAATGATCTATATAATGTATACAATTCACACCTTTTCTTCCCACTTTGCATGTTAAATATATGTTTTCAAATTATTAGAATACAGTTAAGAACAGTAGGTACTGTGGTGTTTAATCTGTTGGATCGCCCTTTGTCGAGCTCATGCATGTTTTTATGAGATCGTTCGAACTTTCATGCTGATTTTGAAACATAATTACACCATTACAACATACCTGTAGAACAACCATAAAGCTCGATTCTCATGGATATATGTGACCGTACCATGTCTTTGGGTGTATACGGATATAACGCGCAGTTACAGTTGGTGATAAAACATTCTTCACAACGGAATTTCTGTCATAATTTCCACTGAACACCTAAAAATGAAATATTTTTAAACCGTTAACGCTTTTCACAATATGCCGGTCAGGAATGAAGGTGTATTTCTTGCCATACTGAAACAAAAAAGAATTAACATTGAAACGGACTGTGAACAAATAGATGGAAAGTGGAATATGATGGAAAGTTATGTATATGGGCTTACCTTAACTGTGCCATTTGTTTTGTAGTATTCAAAGCTTTGTCCATTTGAACTGTAGGAAACAGAATACGTCTTCACCCATTGGTGTGCATCTCTTCGACCTTGAGTGGCAATCGCTGTGATAACCTCGTGTCTGCCAAGATCAACCTGAATCCATTGGTTCTGATCATTTCGACGTGCAGACCAGGAGGCTGCGCCATTCAATCGAGCTTGTCGTGTCGATAAAGCCGCACTCCAAACAGTTGATGCCGTTATCTTGGAATCCGAGATTCTGCCATTTTCCAGCCCAAGTGTGACCCTCTTGCAAGGTCCTATATGTAGATTATATAAGACTACTCAGTCGGCATTGTAACTTTAGAAACATCTGAAATGTTACCGCGGTAATACCTATGGGTAATACTCATCGTCATTTTAGTTTAATTAATTGAAACGATGACCATAAAACCTTATAAATAGCCAGAACAAAATTTGGAAAATTATCAAAATTCTGGTTACAATTACTCAGTGGAAGCTTACTTTAACCGGGGGTATAACATACATATATACTTTAATACGAGGATAACTTCCTTTGATATATAACATACGATACAGTCAAATGATGGCAAGGTATCTCAAACGCTGCTAGTCTAGGCCTTAAAGCGGTGTATTTCAGAGCCATAATGATTAATGCTGTCTTGACTGCCATTTTGAAAATGATGTGGAAATACTTCATGTAGTGAATATCGTCGCTGCATTAATTAGAGTAACAAGTGGATGTTATGGGGGAGCGGGAATAAGGCAAGAGGCCATGCCTGAAAACAGTGAAAGGTATCGGTCATTAGAGCAGTTATGACCTAGCCTCCTCCGCAGTGAACTTTGTGGCTTTCAAAATGGCGAAATTTCGGTAAATCTCGCCACAAATTTCGTTCAACAACTCAAAACAAACGTTTGGCCGAGCAGGATTGGTGAGCAAAGAGGATTGGGAGGTGGTGAGGGGAAAACTCATATATCATCTGAGAATCATGAATCTTTCCATTTTGCAGTCCAAACGCAACCTCGCCGGATGGGCAAGGACCTATATGTGGTATATAGTATATAATTATATTATACATTCATGCCAGTTACCTCTAACATATACAGCTCACAATACACACGCGCTACGTTAAACTTCAATTCGTAACAAAATAAGAAACGAAAGCGGTGATGAAACAAATTAATGTAGATAAAAGGCAAGAGAAGAGGAAAAATGCATTGCCAAAAGAAAGTATGTCTAGAATATTCTGGGTGACGATCGCAACAAAATTAGGAAATTAAATCAAGAAAAACAATTAATATAACCTCTCACAGTGTGACCATTTTTCAACATGACGAACTTAATTAAAGTATTCAATAGGTCGTACTGTACTTTATCAATGTGGTTCTATAATATCGTTTACTATTATTATTAATCACTCATGAACCCAATGTTTCACAAAATTTCTTTGAACTTTTTCTCTTATTAATAGAAGGCATTCATCTAAAATGATTGGTTAAACTAAAATTCCCTCTGCGCCGTTAATACTTACACTAAAAAATATCCCTTTGTTGGAAAAAGAAAATAACTAGTTTTAATGTATGACTAACATCATTTTATAAGGATAAGTATTCTGAAAATTATTAGATATTAAAATGGATTCCGTTTCTCAATGCACCCTGTATACCGCTGTCTTGCTAATGAAAGCCCGTAAAGCAAAATGTATATATCATAGCAGAAAATTTGTAAACACAGCTCTTGATATACTGGTTTATTCGAGCAGCTTCATGCTAGACTCGATGTTGCTTATTGTAGTGATTGAAAACTCTTCAACTGAAATAAGAGGAAAAAAATTCGGCTGAAGCCTCGTATTTAACATGATTTTGGATGTTTCAAATGACCGTATAACATATACTTCCTCTCATACAGTTACCACCTCTCCGATAGATATAATCCTTTTATAGAATATAAAATGATCTATATAATGTATACAATTCACACCTTTTCTTCCCACTTTGCATGTTAAATATATGTTTTCAAATTATTAGAATACAGTTAAGAACAGTAGGTACTGTGGTGTTTAATCTGTTGGATCGCCCTTTGTCGAGCTCATGCATGTTTTTATGAGATCGTTCGAACTTTCATGCTGATTTTGAAACATAATTACATCCATTACAACATACCTGTAGAACAACCATAAAGCTCGATTCTCATGGATATGTGACCGTACCATGTCTTTGGGTGTATACGGATATAACGCGCAGTTACAGTTGGTGATAAAACATTCTTCACAAGGGAATTTCTGTCATAATTTCCACTGAACACCTAAAAATGAAATATTTTTAAACCGTTAACGCTTTTCACAATATGCCGGTCAGGAATGAAGGTGTATTTCTTGCCATACTGAAACAAAAAAGAATTAACATTGAAACGGACTGTGAACAAATAGATGGAAAGTGGAATATGATGGAAAGTTATGTATATGGGCTTACCTTAACTGTGCCATTTGTTTTGTAGTATTCAAAGCTTTGTCCATTTGAACTGTAGGAAACAGAATACGTCTTCACCCATTGGTGTGCATCTCTTCGACCTTGAGTGGCAATCGCTGTGATAACCTCGTGTCTGCCAAGATCAACCTGAATCCATTGGTTCTGATCATTTCGACGTGCAGACCAGGAGGCTGCGCCATTCAATCGAGCTTGTCGTGTCGATAAAGCCGCACTCCAAACAGTTGATGCCGTTATCTTGGAATCCGAGATTCTGCCATTTTCCAGCCCAAGTGTGACCCTCTTGCAAGGTCCTATATGTAGATTATATAAGACTGAGTCAGTCGGCATTGTAACTTTAGAAACATCTGAAATGTTACCGCGGTAATACCTATGGGTAATACTCATCGTCATTTTAGTTTAATTAATTGAAACGATGACCATAAAACCTTATAAATAGCCAGAACAAAATTTGGAAAATTATCAAAATTCTGGTTACAATTACTCGGTGGAAGCTTACTTTAACCGGGGTATAACATACATATATACTTTAATACGAGGATAACTTCCTTTGATATATAACATACGATACAGTCAAATGATGGCAAGGTATCTCAAACGCTGCTAGTCTAGGCCTTAAAGCGGTGTATTTCAGAGCCATAATGATTAATGCTGTCTTGACTGCCATTTTGAAAATGATGTGGAAATACTTCATGTAGTGAATATCGTCGCTGCATTAATTAGAGTAACAAGTGGATGTTATGGGAGCAGGAATAAGGCAAGAGGCCATGCCTGAAAACAGTGAAAGGTATCGGTCATTAGAGCAGTTATGACCTAGCCTCCTCCGCAGTGAACTTTGTGGCTTTCAAAATGGCGAAATTTCGGTAAATCTCGCCACAAATTTCGTTCAACAACTCAAAACAAACGTTTGGCCGAGCAGGATTGGTGAGCAAAGAGGATTGGGAGGTGGTGAGGGAAAACTCATATATCATCTGAGAATCATGAATCTTTCCATTTTGCAGTCCAAACGCAACCTCGCCGGATGGGCAAGGACCTATATGTGGTATATAGTATATAACTATATTATACATTCATGCCAGTTACCTCTAACATATACAGCTCACAATACACACGCGCTACGTTAAACTTCAATTCGTAACAAAATAAGAAACGAAAGCGGTGATGAAACAAATTAATGTAGATAAGAGGCAAGAGAAGAGGAAAATGCATTGCCAAAAGAAAGTATGTCTAGAATATTCTGGGTGACGATCGCAACAAAATTAGGAAATTAAATCAAGAAAAACAATTAATATAACCTCTCACAGTGTGACCATTTTTCAACATGACGAACTTAATTAAAGTATTCAATAGGTCGTACTGTACTTTATCAATGTGGTTCTATAATATCGTTTACTATTATTATTAATCACTCATGAACCCAATGTTTCACAAAATTTCTTTGAACTTTTTCTCTTATTAATAGAAGGCATTCATCTAAAATGATTGGTTAAACTAAAATTCCCTCTGCGCCGTTAATACTTACACTAAAAATATCCCTTTGTTGGAAAAAGAAAATAACTAGTTTTAATGTATGACTAACATCATTTTATAAGGATAAGTATTCTGAAAATTATTAGATATTAAAATGGATTCCGTTTCTCAATGCACCCTGTATACCGCTGTCTTGCTAATGAAAGCCCGTAAAGCAAAATGTATATATCATAGCAGAAAATTTGTAAACACAGCTCTTGATATACTGGTTTATTCGAGCAGCTTCATGCTAGACTCGATGTTGCTTATTGTAGTGATTGAAAACTCTTCAACTGAAATAAGAGGAAAAAAATTCGGCTGAAGCCTCGTATTTAACATGATTTTGGATGTTTCAAATGACCGTATAACATATACTTCCTCTCATACAGTTACCACCTCTCCGATAGATATAATCCTTTTATAGAATATAAAATGATCTATATAATGTATACAATTCACACCTTTTCTTCCCACTTTGCATGTTAAATATATGTTTTCAAATTATTAGAATACAGTTAAGAACAGTAGGTACTGTGGTGTTTAATCTGTTGGATCGCCCTTTGTCGAGCTCATGCATGTTTTTATGAGATCGTTCGAACTTTCATGCTGATTTTGAAACATAATTACATCCATTACAACATACCTGTAGAACAACCATAAAGCTCGATTCTCATGGATATGTGACCGTACCATGTCTTTGGGTGTATACGGATATAACGCGCAGTTACAGTTGGTGATAAAACATTCTTCACAAGGGAATTTCTGTCATAATTTCCACTGAACACCTAAAAATGAAATATTTTTAAACCGTTAACGCTTTTCACAATATGCCGGTCAGGAATGAAGGTGTATTTCTTGCCATACTGAAACAAAAAAGAATTAACATTGAAACGGACTGTGAACAAATAGATGGAAAGTGGAATATGATGGAAAGTTATGTATATGGGCTTACCTTAACTGTGCCATTTGTTTTGTAGTATTCAAAGCTTTGTCCATTTGAACTGTAGGAAACAGAATACGTCTTCACCCATTGGTGTGCATCTCTTCGACCTTGAGTGGCAATCGCTGTGATAACCTCGTGTCTGCCAAGATCAACCTGAATCCATTGGTTCTGATCATTTCGACGTGCAGACCAGGAGGCTGCGCCATTCAATCGAGCTTGTCGTGTCGATAAAGCCGCACTCCAAACAGTTGATGCCGTTATCTTGGAATCCGAGATTCTGCCATTTTCCAGCCCAAGTGTGACCCTCTTGCAAGGTCCTATATGTAGATTATATAAGACTGAGTCAGTCGGCATTGTAACTTTAGAAACATCTGAAATGTTACCGCGGTAATACCTATGGGTAATACTCATCGTCATTTTAGTTTAATTAATTGAAACGATGACCATAAAACCTTATAAATAGCCAGAACAAAATTTGGAAAATTATCTAAATTCTGGTTACAATTACTCGGTGGAAGCTTACTTTAACCGGGGTATAACATACATATATACTTTAATACGAGGATAACTTCCTTTGATATATAACATACGATACAGTCAAATGATGGCAAGGTATCTCAAACGCTGCTAGTCTAGGCCTTAAAGCGGTGTATTTCAGAGCCATAATGATTAATGCTGTCTTGACTGCCATTTTGAAAATGATGTGGAAATACTTCATGTAGTGAATATCGTCGCTGCATTAATTAGAGTAACAAGTGGATGTTATGGGGGAGCGGGAATAAGGCAAGAGGCCATGCCTGAAAACAGTGAAAGGTATCGGTCATTAGAGCAGTTATGACCTAGCCTCCTCCGCAGTGAACTTTGTGGCTTTCAAAATGGCGAAATTTCGGTAAATCTCGCCACAAATTTCGTTCAACAACTCAAAACAAACGTTTGGCCGAGCAGGATTGGTGAGCAAAGAGGATTGGGAGGTGGTGAGGGGAAAACTCCCAAACCTTCATAATCCCCTCTCACCAACTCTAAATCCCTTTGTTGTCGCCTCATACGTATGAGTCATACCACCCATATATGATTACATCACTGTTGCAATTGACCAAATAAAATTTACTATCGGTATTTTCCTTGATCTATATAAAGCCTTTAACACTGTTAACCATGGTATTCGTTTGAAGAAACTGGAGCATTATGGAGTCCGCAGGTTGGCTCTTGAGTGGTGAAAAAGTTATTTTAGAAACAGACAACAGTACGTAGAATACAATGCCAATGGTACTTGTTCCAAAAACAATGATATAAGGCGCGGATTACCTCATGGATCAATTCTTGACCACTATTTTTCCTAATTTATATCAACGATATATGTAATGTTTCGGATATTTAGGAGTTGCTTCTATTTGCAGATGATACTAATGTGTTTTTTTCTCACAATGATATGCCCGTTTTAATGTTGTGATATTGGATGAACATAAATTTTGTCCTAGAAATCTCTTATTTCACATGCAGCAAAAATAATTTCAAATTCAGTCGGTATAATATATAGATCCAGTTTTGGCCATTTTAAATCAGCTTTACCTATACTCTACTATGTTCTTGTTTATCCTTATCTTCATTACTGTACTTGTCCTTCTAATCTTAACCGTTTTTTACTACTTCAAAATCGTATCATCAGAGTCATAAGCAAAGTGGCCTGCGCATGATAACGCACAAATAGATCCAATTTTCAAAGACTTAGGACTTTTGAAACGCCCCTGTAAGGTGGAGGTGTTTATTCGACAAGGGGCGTTTAATGGAGAGGTGGGTCTTTCACAAAATTGTGGTTTGGCCGGGGCGTCTATTTGATACGGGGCGTTTATCAGAGAGTGGGCGTTTATTAGATTATTTACAGATGACACTGGTTTGAACGCGTTTTTATACTAAGAGTATTAAGCATGTTTGCCTGCCGAATTTAAACCATATCTTCGCTGTAATTTTGCCAAAACGCATCTTTATAGCATTCTAATTTGTTGTGCGCCCGCGAAGTGTAGCGCTGAGTACACTCTGACTCCGACTCGATTCTAGTCGCCCTGCATTGCATTACCATGGATCATTGCGCGAAGTTCAATTTTTTGAAGCGAATTAGAGGGACTGTAAAAGAATCAGGACTAGACTTGTTCCAAGTCCCATATAGTGCGAAGTAGCGGGCAAGGAAAGATGAGAAGTAGGGACTTGTTCTCATTGTACCTCTGAGCAGAATATAAATATGAATAAATTACTTTTGAACAAAAAATTTCTAAACAGAGCTGAATTCCGAGTCCAATGTGTACAAGTCTCTACAATCGTGGACAAAATCGTGTCTCTGTCAGAGTTTAAATTGTACTATAATCCCTGTATCTTCTATAAAATACCCCCTTCCCCCTTGACAATGTTTTCAAATTGCGTTTGAAGTGTGGGTAAAATAATAGCAACATTGGATGGGGGAGAGGGGAACGAAGGCCTAATGAAGTTAGTTGAATGTGTTTCCCTCAAATATCGATCTATATTATGGACTGTTTTGTCCATGATGGTAGTTTTCGCTCTCTCTCACGTGCTACGTCATGTCATTCCGACTATTATAATGGACAAGAATTGGAGAAAGTCTAAGCACTGACCGACTCAATATTGTTTACCACGATTATATATAACCTCGCCTTTGACCAAAAATTCATAATATACGTCACCTTGTGTGGTATCCAATTCGACCGAATCCAAATATGGGGCAGCAACTGATGGTGATATAACCAATGATAACACAAAAATAATTGTTAGCAGCCCTTGTGTTACTAACGCCATTTAGTTAACCTAAAAATAAATCAGGAGCTTTTAATGGTATCACATTCAGATTCCCAGAAAATATTATCGACACGCAGTTGAGAATCTTCGGATGATACATTGCCCAAATAATTTTCCATTACATATGTGCACATTCGGCAACAACTCAGTTATGAAATGCAAATTTTTCGGGAAAATGTTGACTGTTTGCGCAATGTAACATCAATAGATTAGCTTATTAATATATATTAAACAATAGTACATGATTAAACACTTTCGCAATATGGTAGATAAACGCTAAAAATTCCTTTACGAGAATTTCACGCAAGAGCCTGGAAAAGATCGAGTTCTCTGTCCGCGCAATTTTTATGAATTTATTTGCACGCGCATATTTTGGGCCAAAGTTTTGTCTCATTTGCGCATTTTGCAAATTTTCCAGTCTGAAACAAAAATAGAACCCCTGGCTGATTGACAAATTTTCTTTGACAAGAAACGGTCGGTACAACTTGTATGGATATTTATGAACAATTTTGCGAATATGTCTGCAAGTGTAAAATCTCCCAGCGTTTCCCGACGTTTTATATAAATGCCGGGAGATCAATTAAGAACAGCCAGCCAGCACGTCAGAAATATTTTAGTATTATAAAGTTTACGTTCTGTAAAGGTGTAAAGTTTCTAATTCATATGCAACCAACAAGCAATGCGTATATAAGGAATAGGTACCCCTTTCCTCACTATGCATATGATCCACTGATCTAAAAACTAGAACTGGATAGAGCATCCTGTTGAATTCAATAGCCAATTTTGAAGCCAGAATGTATTTAATGAGAACAGATTTATAAATCTGCCAAATTCTTGCCTAGTCACTAAATTGTTAGCTGTTTAAATTAGTTATACTATGAATCAAATATATTTTCCTAACTAGCTTGAAAAATATAGCTTCCGACATCTATTCTAATAAGTTTTAGAACGTTTTAAACACCACATAATGAGGCTTATAGCGGCCAAATACGTGTGACTCATTAGTTATTCACTGGCAAATTTAGGAAGAAAGAGAGGCCACTGATGATAAATTCTTATCTAGACAATATTTGTCCTTTCCCACCAACAACTAGAAACTTATAGAAGCTCTTTAAATACGTCCCCAACACCACAGTAGATTTGTGGCGCCATTGATGCACTATCCAGTCCTTGTTTTCAGATCAGTGATATGATCACATGGTCAGTGTTAAGGAATATATAGAGATATGTATGTCAGTATGGAGATGGTCAAAATCACCACAGTACATAATATATAACTCTGTTCTATCTATGACTGCATGTATTGCTTTTGCAGTGTCAAAAATACTGATAATTGTATCTAACAATGCCCATTATATAGACAATTCCCTCTCACATTGCATGAACATTAAGTATACACTGTATATACATACATGCAAAGTGCACAAATTTGGCGTATTACCAAAAATATGAAGTCTAGCTTATAGAAGCTAGTAGGATGTCAGCATGCATGCATGACGTTTATCTATATAACCATGAGAGCTCATTATATCTAATCTCTATACAGGAATGAACAAAATTGCCGAGTTAATTAAATCTAATATAACCGCAGTCCACAGCCAACACAATTGCTTTTACATGCAAAAAATGTCCCATATTGCTTGACGTATGAATACGTCTTATTTCTTAAATTTTAAAGAGGCTTCCTATCTGAATCAAAAAGCGTATTTCCTCCCACTCAAATTATAGCACTCAATGCTATCAACAACGGTCAAATTTATAACGGTAATTCACTGAGTGGTGCATACGAAATTTGATCTGAAATCAAAGGCGTGACTATACGAAATTGACTACGAAGCGGTTAAAATTGATTGGCTGGTTGAATTCTATACTTTGATTCTATACTTTAACCCCAGAGTGCGATTCGTACTGTAATCACAGAGCTATATATAATAGCCGACCAGTTTCAAAGAAACATCACTGATTTCAACGTGAATATAACAAATGGACTAATTTGTTCAGAAATATAATTATGTTTCAATGTCTGAAATCTAAGAAAACTTCCCAAATTTTGCTTAAGCACGGGAATACTTAAAGAACAGCAAATAAGAAGTGTATCAGATTATAATAATAGCTAGGCCACTAATAAAAACCAACCAAGGTATATAAGGCTGCTTGTTGAAGAACAACATTTTCAAGAATCAAATTAGGTTTTATCATGCATGATATCATGCATGAGTTAACCACTCGAGCTAGTGAAGCCATTTGAGTTATGCATGACCTTTTCGAGTTGACTTTTTTAAGATCTTTTCGAGTCAAACTTTCGACGCGCGCTTTTTCGCCGGAGGCTTGACTTGATGAACATATAAAGACTGATTTCGCGATTCGAGTTAGAAACGATGTAAGCAAGTGACACATTAGAACTCAAATCAGTATATACGGACTGATAGGATAATGAGAATTAATATGAGATCGTTACAACTAGGCATTTTGTTAAATGTGATCGAGATCGTTACAACTAGGCGTTACAACTAGGCATTAGTTAGTCATATTATTGTCATTAATAGCATTAGTTAGTCTCACGACCACATCAGCTTTGCTGTAATATTACAATCGTGTTTAAATAAATGCTTTAGTATTATTATTATAGAAACAGCTAGAATGATGAAATATAGTGAACTATATAAAGAACACGCGTTTTTACGTGCCACGTTACATAGCAAGGTTATGCAATATTTTTCTGATTTCCGTGTTTGAGTCCTCGTAATTTAACTATTTTTGCATGCCTCCGCAAAATAATTATTGCCGAAGTCTTTTGCTAAGCTGCTACTTTGCCTCAAAATCCCTTTGAATTACTTCGGTAATTACTTCTGTCAGTCGAAAGCCCTATTTTACGTCACGCCTTTGGACACCATACGTTGCCATGCATCTAATAAAACTGCGGACAAACCTTTGTCAAGCAGAACACAAGTCTTATCAAGATATGGAATCCATGAAGGTATGGTCCGAAGTGAATACGTTGACTATCGCGTGTTATCTATTTCTTGTGCACTTGATTGACGGATCATTACTTTCTCAAATACTATTTCCGTTTCAACTGTTGCTTATCATTATTGTCCTTGACCATCCTAAACTGCTGCACCGTTTGATAGTCTGAGTGTACATTTTTCTGTTAAAATTGTATTTTGCATAATAATTAATAGGAGTAATATAACTTAACTGGTGGAATTACCTCTGCATGTTTTCCGAGGCAACCCGTAAAATTCTCAGTTTGTCTCCGCAAATATTGCCGAGTGCCGAGGCAAATTACGAGGATTGTGCTTTATAAACCGTGTATTATGTATCGTTTCTAGTTCGAATCTCCATATAAGATGGCTATAGAAATGCAATGCGTCCCGTTTCTGAAGTGCGCAGTATGTAATCGTCAAAATCATGTATGGTTTGCGGCGATAAGTTATTTTTACATTCGTATAGATGCATTCCAATTTCTTGTCATTAGAAGTAAGCGGAAACCGATTGATCTTAAGATCTAGGTTAGACACAGCCAGCGAAATGTTGGCGTTGGCGAAGGATCATTTCTGTTCCTATCAAACTGCATATAGTTCTATAAACAGACGAAGGAGATTACATTAACATTTCATTTGATCCGATTATTGTTATGCATTTTTATCGCTTCATCCTCGACTTGATTCTGAACAATATATTCTAAACCGCACGTATACAATCACTTCTTATAATCACTATAACATGACTTGACATAATATATCTATTTAGGAATGATGAAAATAAAACCGCAGTCCACAGCCAACACATTTGCATACGCATGCTGCAAAAAACATCCCATATCACTTGTAGGCCTATGAACACAAAGAATACGTCTTAATTCTTAAAGTTTGAAAGACACTTCCTGTCTTAATCAAAAAGCTCCTTCAAGTCAAATAGCACTCATAATATCTCTATATATAGGAATGGGAGGCAACACATTGCATTTACATGCAAAAAATGTCCCATATCGCTTGACGTATGAATATGTCTTAATTCTTAAATTTTAAAGAGGCTTCCTATCTCAATCAAAAAGCGTATCTCCTCCAAGTCAAATTATAGCACTCAATGCTATCAACAACGGTCAAATTTATAACGGTAATTGCACTGAGTGGTGTATGCGCAATTTGGTCTGAAATCAAACGCGTGACTATACAAAATTGCACGACTGCGAAGCGGTTAAAATTGATTGGCTAGTTGAATTCTATACTTTAATTCTAGACTTTAATCCCAGAGTACGATTCCTACTGTAATCGACATACAGCTAATAGCCGACCAGATTCAAAGAAACACCACTGATTTCAACGTGAATATAACAAATGGACTAATTTGTTCAGAAATATGTTTCAATGTCTCAAAAAACTGATGAGTATAAAATTATAATGTATAGCTAGGCTGCTCATAAACGCTAACCAAGGTGTATAAGGTTGCTTATGGTGTATATTATTTGCAACCTGCTAACAATGTAAAGGGGTAGCCCCAAACAGGGCAGAGCAGGAATATATGTCAATGTTAAGAAATATAAAGAGGTTAACTTTACTCTTCAGCACTAAGTAATTTTTACATCACCACAGTGCATAATATACCTCCATAATACACTCGCGTAGGAAGTAAGGAGGGGCACTTTTTTCGTCATACTTAAGGGAATCTCTTGTATTATACTAAGGGCACTTTAGTTGAAGAAAACTTCCTATACTGGCCTCCAAAGAATGCCTAACCGTATTGCATAACCAAAGATCCCGAAACTTGTATACTTTTGAAATAAATTCCAGCTGAAAATATTTTCGAAGCTTCGTATCTGCGATAATTTCCCAAGTTTGATTAAAACACGAAGTCATTTGACGAATTCAAGTTAATGAATGCGGCTTTCTGTCTTAATCAGAAAGGGCATCCCATAAACGTCAAATAGCACCATAGGACTACGTAACTTGTATGTATATTTATGAATGGTTTTGTAAAATATATTTCTATATTTCTACGAAATGGTTCGAAGTCCGGTACAAACACGGAATATTTGAAGAATAGAAACCCAGCAAATCATAAATGTGTCGTTAACCCTAAATCATTTATGTGGAGTTAAATTCAGCCGGGCGGTATTATTAAGACTTTATATTTATTAGCTGAGATAAATATAATATACGAAAATTTCCCGAGCCTTGCATGACATAGGAAACTTGAAGAACAACATTTTCAGTTAGGTTTTATCATGCATGTTATCATGCATGCAAACTGCGTATAGGTAATTTTTGAGTTAAACCATTCCAGCTAGTGAAGCCCTTCGAGTTAAGACCTTTTCGAGTCAAACCTTCGACGCGCGCTTTTCCGCCAGAGGCTTTACTCGATGAACATATATATATATGTGCACATGCACCCCCAGCGTCCTTTTAAATTCAAAGCAGTAACATTTGTCGTACTTCCATTCAAGTATTCTCGTGTTTTTTTTTGTGGAAAACTGTAAAAATGCTGTTGGCTACCGTAAACATGAAATGTAGAAATACCTGCTTATCATTAAGCATACATATCAAATGACTAACCAAAAAATGAACTTCATTACCTGACTTGCTCCAAAATTAACTCGAGTAACTCTCTTCAAAAATGAACTTCAGCTATAGTATATATTGCACTTGATGCCAAAAACAACCACCGCTATCTTCATATGAATATCGTGTGGTTACTTTTTGCCTGAATTAACGAGATTGTAACGAGACTAATTCTGTTGCTGCAATTTCTCACGCACGGCTTCAATTAATCTTCTGAAGTTCCAGGACGACTTGAGATGAACTTGTAAAAATTCAAAACATTGTGCACTTTTATATGTTCTCTCAAGTCTGCAATATACGTCAACGTAACTGACCCTGTCAATTTAATGTTTATTTTTCACTAATATCTAGAACAGAATTCATGGTTAAATTCATGCCCACATGTAACAAGTAGAGGAAATAACAGACAACATACTGACGGTTTCTTTATGACTGCTTGATATTAAATACATGTTTACATTGTTCCTTGTTATATCTGAACAAACATGACCAACACATTTCCCACGCAAGGAGTAAACATCATGCTTGCCGAAAATTCCGATCTCGAAGCAAAAGTGCCCTTATAATATAAATGAATCAATAATAATACTGGCAAAGAAGAGAGAATACAGCAGTAAATTAGACGATCAATGCATAATGGAAAGCTACTGTTTTCGTTCCGTACTTCTTTAGATCTATATTTGTACATATAAATAACAATTATATGAGTTGAAATTTGCCCTGACGTTCGCATTGCCCCCCCCCTGCCCTACTATCGCTCCTGCGTCCCTGAGTATACATGCTCTGTCTGGAACCATTACACTAAAAGGAATATATACAAGAGCGAAATGATCCAACGAAGAGTAATTAGATCGAAAATAGCCACGTCACACCTATGATCAATCTGGACTAGGACTCCCTCGAGTAGCGCATATTACTTCATCAAGGCAAAATGTTTATAACCTCTATGATCAAGGCCTTGTTGGAATAAGTCTTCATGATAAATTGTGCCGTTTACCTCTCCTTTTCGCCAAATCCATTACAATACGAGTGTCTACAAATAGTCATTTTTCTAAGAATCACATTCCATTAAATAAACCCTAGTATTCAAAATTTCAAGACAATTGCCATGCCTGCAATTAACTAACTCGAAGTTTAACTTACTTCTGACTATTATTTTTTGTTCAATAATAATCGTATCCAGCAACTGCAATAATAATGATTGAGGTGGACACATCCCCACCTCCACCCCGTTGTTCCACTTTTGCGCGAAACGAGATTTGTCATATCATGTGGCTATATGGGATGGAAATTTCCTGCTGTTATTGTGTTAATATTCTTTCAGATTCTAGATTCCTACTACTAGATTTCTGCAGCAGACAATTTCTGTCAAGAGATTTGAATTGCTTTTGAGGAAAACCTCCCATACGAGGCCTGAATTAGTGGTATGATTGTAAGCTGCCATACAGAAATTACTCGAATACTGTGGCGCAGTCTTCAGAGCAAGCGCCTTTCACCTCCAGAATCGGGGGTTCGATTCTCGCTGCAGACTCATAACGCTTATGTGTTAAGGGAATGTTGACAGGGTGGGTTTGGATATAAGCCCCCATTCAAAACTAACACTTCCATCGTGGCTGTGCTCCCTGATCAGTTGATATGATCCATATACGGCGGCAGACATGCATGCAGAGGCGCCTTTAATAAGTCTTTGCTACATGATTCAAACACCCACACTTGCTTGCTTGCTTACATACTTGCATCCATACTTACCTGACTGCAACATGGCGCTTCTCATGATCCTCCCGTTGTTCCCACCACACAGGTGCATGTATTCACTGTATTCCTATATCTGAAGGTTTCCCTTTTAATGCACTCAGTGTTGTGAGTTGCAGAGTAGTGAGCAACGTTTTTCGCGCTTAGTTTACCAGTCAACATTGATTAGTGAGGCAAGGGAAGAAGGGAAGAGTGGCTAATAGATCTATGTGTGTCAGTTTGTTAGGGACAGTTTTTCCGTTTCATTCGCTCTTTTGGCATCTGCATTAAGTTTACAGGCACATTGCAAAGAACTAAGTGCATGGTCTGCCGTATTCCTATATCTGAAGGTTTCCCTGACATATCAAAGTGCTTTGCATGTATTAGATATGAGCATAAGCAGAAACAGCTTCGGACATACATTCTTGCACTCAGCCGGGTCATGATTATAGTCTGATTAATTTTTCGATAAGCGTAAAACGAATATATAATAAATTATATAAGGCAGTGTAACATAGGCGACCTCAATTGAGTTAGCTGCGTAGGAGCTGGTTGGGCGCAACATTTATATAGCAAACTTTTATCGCGTGATTTTTACTGATTTCTCCAATTTCTTCAGAAAACGTAAACATTATCAGATTACATCAGTTTAGTTAAACTTTACCAAAATGATCAATAATAATAAAAGAATAAAACGATCATGTTCGCATATTTATTTCTTACGGAATTTGCATTTTATGTGCATCTCTCTTAACGTTTAATTTACTCAAATTGAGATTTGTAAACTTGCCTGCGTTTTATCATAATAGCCAACACAGTGCCTGTCATAAAATGTGAGTACGGTTTACATTGCATAAAAAATTTTAATATCTTAAATATAATAACGCATACATACATACATGGAATAGCTACGTGGAGAATCTTATATACTTATATATAATAGATGCAAAGCACTTTGATATCTGTCAGGAAAACCTTCAGATAGGAATACAGCAGATCATGCACTTAGTTCTTTACAATGTGCCTGCAAACTTAATGCAGATGACAAAAGAGCGAATGAGAAAGGCAATGTTACGACCCTTAATTTTTAATATTTAAAACGACGAAATCAGCAAAACCAAATCAGAATCAGCAACTGCACACAATTATGGAATAATTGCATCGAGAAAAGTTGTCCCTAACAAACTGACACACCCTTAATTGACAAATTTTTATAGAACCAATAGCCACTCTTCCCTTCTTCCCTTGCCCCACTAATCAATGTTGACTGGTAAACTAAGCGCGAAAAACGTTGCTCACTACTCTGCAACTCACAACACTGAGTGAATTAAAAGGGAAACCTTTAGATATAGGAATACCGTGAATACATGCACCTGAGTGGTGGGGGCTACGGGAGGGTCATGGGAAGCGGCATGCTGCAGTCAAATAAGTATACATACAAGTATGTAAGCAAGCAAGCAAGTAAGTGGGGGTGTTTGAATCATGCTTACTTGTAGCAAGACTTATTAAAGCCGCGCCTCTGCATGCATGGCTGCCGCCGTATATGAATCATATCAGCTGATCAGGGAGTACAGCTACGATGGAAGTGTTAGTTTTGAATTGGGGGTTATATCCAAACCCACCCTGTCAACATTCCCTTAACACATAAGCGTTATGAGTCGGTAGCGAGAATCGAACCCCCGATTCTAGAGGTGAAAGGCGCTTGCTCTGAAGACTGCGCCACAGCATTCGAGTAATTTCTGTAGGGAAGCTTACCATCATACCACTATTTCAGGACTCGTCAGAATTGACAGAAATTGTCTGTGTAGAAATCTGGTAGTACGAATCTAGAATCTGAAAAAATATTAACACAATAACTGCAGGAACATTCCATCCCATATAGCCACAGAATATAACAAATCTCGTTTCGCGCAAAAGCGTAACAACGGGGTGGGAATGTGCCCATCTCAATCATTATTATTCCGCTTGTTGGATACGATATATAAATTTATGTATTAGCTTGCTCTTTCACCGTCCTATATGCTATATATAGATGTGTTAATATAACTAAGTGGAAAACAAGTATTTCAACAGCAACAACAACGACAACGACAACGACAACGACAACGACAACGACAACGACAACGACAACGACAACGACAACGACAACGACAACGACAACGACAACGACAACAAAATTGAACAATCGAATGACTCTATTGCCAATCATATTTCAATGACCATATGTAAAGCGCCCTATATAACGTCAAGCGTGTCACTTTGCCGAATGTTTCAACTGAATAAACACGAAATTCTGCAAGAATAAAAATTTCCACCCACCCACCCTTCTATTTTACATGTTGGAGGAACTAATCTAGTGGACGATATATTTATCTATCTCATTATATAGTTATTTTCATGCAGGGTAATCCAAGAGGAACAAACGATCAATTCTATCGTATCGCTGGAAATGTTCTTGCTGTGTCGTTATGCTGGATGTGGTCTTGCTTTAGTTATGCTGGATAATAAATCCAAGAGGAAAACACGAACAATTTTATTGCTGTGAATCAATGATCATGTTGTATATATCTAAACTTGTTGATGTTGAATAAAGCTTTGGTTCGGGGTTGAAGTGTTCCAAATGGTCAACTTCATTGCCCATAGACTCAGATTATTTCATGTAAATATAATCAGTCGAATCGTAAGGACTGTCCAAGGGGATTATCACCCATTGGTTCAGGTAATGTCGGAGAGGGTCGCAACCTTGATGGCAGGGCTCTATCGGGGTTTTTACCCCTAGGGCATTTAGTCTCTCCTAGCGGGTCTCATGTATACACCCGCGGGATGAAAACATAAGGCTAGAATGAGTCTTTGGGTTGACCAGAGTATAAATATTGGTTCACTTCAGTCTTCACCCCGAACCCGTTCTCCCACAAATTTGGCGTATGTTTAATTTAATTACCGGTGAATTTTAGTATATAATGTGCTTGGATCATTAATAATACTAAAAAGTAAGTTAACTGCATTCATCATTATTGTCGTTCACCATCCTAAACTGCTGCACTTTGGGATTAATTATAAACTAAACGAGAGCGTAGCAGTATTCAAACTTAAGTACTTACTAGGAGAAATTGTTTTTTTTTGGGCAGGAGACATTAGGATAATTTCGTCAACTGAAAAAAGTTAACGCGGACGTTCACGCGCGGACGTTCACGCGCGGACGTTGGCGGACGTTGTTTAGCAGGACCCGCTGTATTTCATCATTTCTGTGTCCTGTTTCTATCGAACTGCATATAGTTTTCTAAACAGACGAAGGAGATTGCATTAACATTTAATTTGATTCGATTATTGTTATGCATTTTTATCGCTTCATCCTCGGCTTAATTCTGAACAATATATTCTAAATCGCACGTATATAAAACCACTTCTTATAATCACGATAACATGACTTGACATAATATATCTATTTAGGAATTATGAAAATATAACCGTGTAGTCCACAGCCAACACGTTTGCATACGCATGCAAAAACATCCCATATAACTTGTATGAGCACAAAGAATACGTCTTAATTCTTATTCCTGTCTTAATAAAAAATCTCCTTCAAATCAAATAGCATGCTGCAATTGGACTGAATGGAGGACAATTTGGGGTTGAAATCAAACGCGTGCATGATTACAAAACTGCACAATCGGGAAGCGGATAAAATTGATTGGCTTTTTGAATTTTATATATACATTAAATTAATTGGTTGACTAAGGCCAGTATACTTAAATATGCATGATTGGTTGAAAATGATGCTACTAGCGATTCTTGCTGAAATCGCACTGCTAATATAATTAGGCAACCAGATTGCAAGAAACAGCACTGATTTCAACGTGATTATAACGAATGAACTAATTTGTTCAGAAACATGTTTCGATGTCTTTTGCAAGTTTTGCATAAACACGAGAATACCTAAAGAACAGAAAATAGGAAGTGTATGAGTTTATAATGTATAGCTAGGCTACTTATAAAAGCCAACCAAGGTGTATAAGGTTGCTTGTGATGTATATTATTTCAACCTGCTAAAAATGTAAGGGGGTAGCCCCGAACAGGGCAGAGCAGGAATATATGCATGTCAATGTTAAGAAATATAGAGGTTAACTTTATATTCTTCAGCACTAAGTCATTTTACATCACCACAGTGCATAATCTACCTCCATAACACACTCTGTTTAGTTAAACTTTATCAAAATGATCAATAATAATAAAAGAACAAAACTATCATGTTCGCATATTTATTTCTTACAAATTTGCAATTTATGTGCATTTCTCTTAACGTTTAAGGCCTGAAATAGTGGTATGATGGTAAGCTGCCCTACAGAAATTACTCGAATGCTGTGGCGCAGTCTTCACAGCAAGCGCCTTTCACCTCCAGAATCGGGGGTTCGATTCTCGCTGCAGACTCATAACGTTTATGTGTTAAGGGAATGTTGACAGGGTGGGTTTGGATATAAGCCCCAATTCAAAACTAACACTTCCATCGTAGCTGTGCTCCCTGATCAGTTGATATGATCCATATACGGCGGCAGCCATGCATGCAGAGCCGCCTTTAATAAGTCTTTGCTACAAGTAAGCATGATTCAAACACCCGCACTGGCTTGCATGCTTACCTACTTGCATGCATACTTACTTGACTGCAGCATGACGCTTCTCATGACCCTCCCCGTAGGCCCCATCACCCAGGTGCATGTATTCACGGTATTCCTATATCTGAAGGTTTCCCTTTTAATCCACTCAGTGTTGTGAGTTGCAGAGTAGTGAGCAACGTTTTTCGCGCTTAGTCACGATGGTCGGTTGCTATGCGAAATGCTCCCGGAGTCATATTGCGTAAGAATGTTAGTCCCCAGACTCCAAGCTATAAATATTTGCACGGAAAAAGTACAACACTTTTGACCCCTCCGTCTTCATTTACTCAATCAAATGTGAGTTAAGAAAGAATTAAACTGAAAAAAATTAGTCTAATAAACACATATTAACAGCGAGATCGACAGGAGAATTTGCAGATTCCATTTGTTAGCATTTGGCAATATGAGTGATAAACTGTCTAACATAAGCAAATTGTTTGCATAGTTTCGTTTCTTCAAGACAACGACAGGTAAGCAAAATTATGAAAATATTTCTATTCAAATATTTAAGTTTATAAATATGCAAAAAGAACTACACAATTATTTTGTGTGAGGCAGAAAATTCTAACTCGATCTAGGGCATTTTTCTGTTATAAGTAAGACGACGCCATTTTGTGTTTAACAACAACCCCGCTGGATAAATTGGAGCCCGCGCTTCCGGAAGCAAATTGCATAGCAACCGACCATCGTGAGTTTAACAGTCATCATTGATTAGTGGGGCAAGGGAAGAAGGGAAGAGTGGCTGATAGATCTATAAAAATTTGTCGATTAAAGGTGTGTCAGTTTGTTAGGGACAACTTTTCCCGATCTATTTATTCCATAATTGTATGCAGTTGCTGATACTGATTTGGTTTTGTTAATTTCGTCGTTTTAAATATTTAAAATTAAGGGTCGTAACATTGCCTTTCTCATTCGCTCTTTTGGCATCTGCGTTAAGTTTGCAGGCACATTGTAAAGAACTAAGTGCATGATCTGCTGTATTCCTATCTGAAGGTTTCCCTGGCATATCAAAGTGCTTTGCATGTATTATATATAAGTTTATATTAAGCAGAAACATCTTGTGGACATACATTACTTACATTCTTGCACTCAGCCGGGTCATGTTAGAATTTAGTATGATTAATTTTTCCACAAGCGTAAAACGAATACATAATAAGTTATATAAGGCAGTGTAACATAGGCGACCTCAATTGAGTTCGCTGCGCAGGAGCTGCTTGGGCGTAATATTTATATAGCATAATTTTATCGCGTTTTACAACGAAAGTGATTTCTCCAATTTCTTCAGCTTACATCAGTTTAATTAAACTTACCAAAATGATCAATAATAATAAAGGAACAAAACTCATGTTCGCCGCGCATATTTACGGAATTTGCATTTTATGTGCATTTCTCTTAACGTTTAAATTACTCGAATTGAGATTCGTAAACTTGCCTGCGTTTTATCATAATAACCAACACAATACCTGTCATAAAATGTGAGTACGGTCTACTTTGCATTCTCAATAAAAAAATTTAATATTATAAATATAAAAACACATCAATTAAATCATCTGCGTATATAGGTAAAGACATCTCAAAAACTATTAATAAGACTAACGCCCGTATTCTAAAAGCTCACTCACACTCACACTCAATGAGTGGACGCTCATTCTCAATTAGTGCAACTCACCACTCAATGAGTGTCCACTCGCACTCACTGAGTATAATGCTACACTCACACTCCAACTATTCAAAGACACCACTCACACTGAAGTGAAGGTCAGATTTTGAGTGAAGTGTGAGTGAGAGGTATACGTCCCTTGACCTGCACTCACAATTTTTTACTGCATGTAAATATGGCCGAAAGATGGCTAAATAGACTGAATGCTGTTGATAATATGATATTCAATAACAGAAATAGACGGAGAGAATATAATTTCAATGTAGAGCAGTACGACGACGAACAATTTAGGAGCAGATATAGGTTAACAAAGGATGCCTTTCAGGAGTTCCTGGCCATGATCAGAGCAGATATACAGGCACATAACGACAGGGGACGACCGATTCCCGCTGATATCCAACTGCTGATAACTCTCCGATTTTATGCTACTGGTACGTTTCAGTTAGCATGTGGAGACTTATGTGAAATATCGCAGCCATCAGCAAGTCGCATTATAAAACGAGTGTCGGAAGCTATTGCTCGACTAAAGAATAATTACATAAAATTTCCAGATGAGAATATGATACAACAAAGCAAGCTTAATTTCTGGCGCATTTGTGGATTTCCCAATGTGGTTGGGGCAATAGACTGTAGCCACGTTAAAATCTCATCTCCAGGGGGCCAGAATGCAGAGCTATATCGGAATAGAAAAGGGTAGTTTTCCATCAATGTCCAAGTTGTTTGCGGCGCAAATTTGGAAATTGTAAACATTGTCGCACGTTGGCCAGGAAGCGTACACGATGCAAGAATTTTTGACAACAGTCGCTTACGTGCAAAATTTGAACGTGGCGACATCGATGGCGTTTTACTGGGCGACAGTGGGTATCCATGTCGGCCTTATCTCATGACACCACTGTTGAATCCCCGAACACGGCCAGAACGAAGCTATAATGTGTCTCAAATACGAACCAGAAATACGGTCGAAAGAACATTTGGAGTATTAAAGAGATTATTTCCATGCTTGTCTATGTGTCTGCGTACAAAACTGGAAACGACACTGACTATTATTGTTGCGACAGCTATTTTGTACAATTTTTTACGAAAGAGAAATGATCCGTTTGATGAACCTGATTATATTCCGGAGGAAGGTGACGACATGCCAGATGTTGAAGGCAATGAAGGACGATTGGGTGTTGCTGTGCGCGCCGCCTTGATAATACAACATTTCACGTAAACCACTGGTCTAATATAGTTGATAAAGGTTTCAAAACAATATTTCCAGTACACTGTATATTCTACTGTGTATGTTTGACAAATTGAGTTGTCACGTATTATCTACCACACCTACATTATTATGTAATTAGATTTTCGTAATATTATGCCGTTATGTCATTCATTACAAGTATTATTGTGTGTTCATCCTAGAACGGGTGAATGGTTTCTGTGGTTGTTCTGCAGCGAGGTTTATGTTTTTACTCATTGAATTCCAATACTCCCACTCGGCGTCAAGCACTTCTATCTTTCTTTTGTGTTCAGTCAGCAATTGGTTTTTTTTAATAGCCAACAATTCCATCTCCGCCTCATGTTGCTTTTCTTGCATGCTCAAACAACGCTCTTGAGCCGCAGACATTCCTTTCCTTGTGGTCGATGGTAACGACAATGCACCCTCGACAACAGTCGACGGGTCTAGCTGCTGATTTGGAGTTAATATAGAAGTTGTAATTTGCTGAATGTCGTTTTCATCGTTTTCTATTAAATTAATGAGAAATGAAATACGACATGCACTAAGACACTATTGTGTATTCTTTATAATATTAAACTTTAACAACTCTTTCATGATTCAGAGCATATCCTTACCTGATTCGAAGTTATCGTCGTCAAACGGGTTTTGTAGGCTGTCTATTTGAGCAGGGATTATTGAAGCAATAGCCGATGATTGTTCGTCTCCTGGTGATGTGGGTACACCACCACCAGTTAATTTAGCGGCTCGTTTTGCTTTAGCAAGGACCTTTTTGGCACGGGCCTTCAAATTTTCCCAACATTTCTTAAGTTGTCTAGCATCCCGTTTAGTTACACCGGACTGCGAATTTAATTCGTGCGATAACGTTTCCCACAACGCGTTTTTCTGCGATATTGTCCTGAAATCATTTCTTTTACATTCCAGGACAGCCTTGTGCTTTGCTACTAACTCTGTCAGTAGTGACTTTTCTAGTTGAGAAAAGTACTGCCTGTTTTGTGACATCTTACACGTTGTCTTTGGAACTTCTCAGCCAAGACAGATCACACTCTTATTAACATGCACTTATGATTGTTCACAATACTGCACTCCAGTCAGTCACACTTGAGTACGCTCTTTGAATGCAAATTAACCACTTTGCTTAACAAATGAGTGCGCCCTCTCAACGAAAACAGTTACACTCAAACTCCAATCAAACTCGCACTTCAACCCCACTTCAGTGCTTCTCACTGAAATGCCACTCAAGTGTGAGTGTGAGTACGCTTTTAGAATACGGGCGTAAGTAAGAGCTTATCTGCGTTCTGGCATGCCACTCTATATAAAATATATATATTTCAATAATTACTCTACTGAAATATTGAATAACCTAAACGCTAAATCATAGCAATTTTAATACTACTGTCTAATGAATCTGTAAGCTGTCGGGTACCCGCAAGCTAGATAATGATATACGTGGGCTTTTATTATTTTATACTGAGCTTTTTGAAACATGCATGACATCTATTTTGGTTTATGCAACCCAAATTATATTCAGTAGATTGTAAACTATTGGCGTTGATCCAAGTCATCCAGTGTATATATACCAGAAGATATCAGTTTGTGGGTTGGCTTCCGATGTGTTGAGGTGATGAGCCTTATCTGATGAAGGTTTGTCAGAATGAGACTTCAGCAAGCAGCAGCGGAAAAACTTGTTTACATGCCAATTGCATGTACCCGGTTTGTCACAAAAGTCAAATTCATGTTGTATCGAGAAAATTCTCTCTATAAAGACTTCTAGCTTATCCATGATTGAAAAGGACAACTTTAAAAAATTAATTCAGATCATCATAATCTGCACATTCTCAGATTGAAAGTACAATTTCTACACAACTGTATAGAACAATAGACAATAAATTATTGTTTGTTCGAATTAAAAGAAGATCCGTCTTTCCCTCGCGGATTTTGCCAAAATAGAGAGCTTGCATGATTGATTCAACACTTGATGTGTTGGGAAATCTGGAAATATAATAGTCTGAGATGGTGTCTTGGCGGTCTCTTGGGCAAAAATGTTGCATGGAAAAGAATAAATGTGAAGGTTTAAGAAACTGCTAAGAATATTTTCCTCCAGCTGAGCCTGAGCGCTGAATGGTTAGGGACGCCGAGCGCAGCTCAAACGCCACCGAGTACAAGGCTTGCGAGAGATTCTCTAGCTATTTTCAAGGACGATTATTAACGCAACGCATTGCCGAACCAATGAAATTTCGTGTAACATTAGCGGTATTTTTTTATTTATGAATTATGAGCAAAAACATTCTATAAACTTTGTTGAACTAACTGTTTACTAGTTCCTTGTTTAGTTTTGATAATATTCAAAAGTGTTATTAGAATATTTTAAAACGACAAATAGCTTTTATATATAAGAAACAACCTTGTTGTTGCTTTGAATCTGTCTGCCGAATAACGAATATATTTTCAACAAACGAAATCTTATAAACTTTTCCATTCGTGAATTCGGGCGCCATCTTGTCGTGCTGCATGATATAACTATAACGGCACGGCCGTGCGTTGTTGCTATATAAAATGCACACACGTGGTACAAATTGACAAATAAGAATGCGAGTTTACGAAAATTGAATATTAATATTAAATAAAATTTGACAATTATTCATTTGACTGGTCAACTGGCATGCATACTTTGCATATACTGGTATAATCCATATGCATTGCAGTGGTTGTTTGATACGAAGGTTTTTCATGCATACGGTGTATGATTATTTATATGATATGCCAATTGAATATATATTTTCATCATGTCTAAGTGTGGTTTTCAGCAGTTTACTGAAATACCATCATCCAATGACCTGGTCTTCTTTAACTTGACTTGCATCTTGCCCAGTTTTACTGATTTCGCCTCATTTCTTGTACCAATATTTGCCTTCTCGATAACCTATATGAAAGCATCAAAATCATGCAATGAATTTAGCAAATATCGTGGTGAAAGGTAGGGAGTCAAAATACAGAAATTATATTTTAAATTTATTTATTAGCTAAAAAATCATATTACAGCAATAAATAAACAGAAAAAGATATGATTGAAGGATTGGACAATAGGACTATATGCTAAGATAAATATAATCTACGAAAATTTCCCGAGCCTTTTATGCACATAGGAACACGTGAAGAACAACATATTCAACAATCAAGTTAGGTTTTATCATGCATGTTATCATGCATGCAAACGGGGTATATAGGTAATTTTTAGTTAAACCACTGATTCGAGCTAGTGAAGCCCTTTGAGTTATGACCTTTTCGAGTTGACTTTTTTGAGTTAAGACGCGCGCTTTCAAACCTTCGACGCGCTCTTTTTCACCGGAGCCTAATGAATCTGTAAGCTGTCGGGTACCCGCAAGCTAGATAATGATATACGTGGGCTTTTCTTATTTTATACTGAGCTTTTTGAAACATGCATGACATCTATTTTGGTTTATGCAACCCAAATTATATTCAGTAGATTGTAAACTATTGGCGTTGATCCAAGTCATCCAGTGTATATATACCAGAAGATATCAGTTTGTGGGTTGGCTTCCGATGTGTTGAGGTGATGAGCCTTATCTGATGAAGGTTTGTCAGAATGAGACTTCAGCAAGCAGCAGCGGAAAAACTTGTTTACATGCCAATTGCATGTACCCGGTTTGTCACAAAAGTCAAATTCATGTTGTATCGAGAAAATTCTCTCTATAAAGACTTCTAGCTTATCCATGATTGAAAAGGACAACTTTAAAAAATTAATTCAGATCATCATAATCTGCACATTCTCAGATTGAAAGTACAATTTCTACACAACTGTATAGAACAATAGACAATAAATTATTGTTTGTTCGAATTAAAAGAAGATCCGTCTTTCCCTCGCGGATTTTGCCAAAATAGAGAGCTTGCATGATTGATTCAACACTTGATGTGTTGGGAAATCTGGAAATATAATAGTCTGAGATGGTGTCTTGGCGGTCTCTTGGGCAAAAATGTTGCATGGAAAAGAATAAATGTGAAGGTTTAAGAAACTGCTAAGAATATTTTCCTCCAGCTGAGCCTGAGCGCTGAATGGTTAGGGACGCCGAGCGCAGCTCAAACGCCACCGAGTACAAGGCTTGCGAGAGATTCTCTAGCTATTTTCAAGGACGATTATTAACGCAACGCATTGCCGAACCAATGAAATTTCGTGTAACATCATTTGCATTGCAAATCGCCGTTGAAAGATGTTCCGTATAAGATGCCATGTCTGATCCAACCTCGTTAATCCAGGGCCAGCCCGTCTGATTTTTTTCTGGTCATGGAACACCGGAATTAATGATTAGTTTCTGGTATGATAGAAAAAACAGAGCAGACGTACGGAGGAAACTCTCGAAGCACAAGAGGAAAACAACCACTTCCACAATTCTACTTACATGGGTTTTCAATCAAGTAAAAATACGATATGCTCGATGCAACGTGCTAACCGCATATTCCAGTTTCTATACCTGACATTTTAAAACACGCTTTTCATTTTTAATATACAATAATTATAAGGAGATACACCTTGTAAAATACATGCATGCATTAAACCGGGCCAAGTCGGGTATTATAACTTCAAGGGGGTAAGAGGAATAAAAAATAGTGTAGGCAGTGCAACACATTTAGACTTTATAGTACAAGCACATTGAGTTACTGCGGAGGAGGCAAGCCGGTGTGATTTTCCCGAAATGAAAAATTTATTCTAGTCGTTCCCAAGTCTAGCAAAACGTAGGCAACCCGTATAGGGATTGGATTAGAACGTGATGTTTGCTCATTGCGAGGACAGTCGTGATGACACTGAAGTAGCTTGTTTTCAAAACAAGGAAACGTTTAGTATGCGGTTAGGAAAGTAAAAAATTACACACCATTTTCGCTTTTCATGGGCAGAATGATGAATTGCAAACTTATTGCTTTTTAATGGTCTGACTGAGTGTTTCTGTCGATAAACCCAGTCATTCTGACTGAATCTGAGTCTGTCTTAATGACCTGCCAAGCCTTTGTTTGAGATTATTTGTATTAGCCTTGACATGCACTTAAAAAGTTTGACGTCTGAAAACAAACCTAAATGGTGAAATGTGCGAAAGCCTTTTTTCCTAATATGATAATAAGCTATATATTTCCATAATGAAGCCTGTATTCCACTTTAGACGTTTCTTAACATACCCCATGCATATATAGTGTTTTATTTTGTGCAGGCAATGCCACTTGTTAATTCGGAAGCTCTCTAACAAGAAGTGCTCAAAGGACATTTGACGAGACGGTTCGAATATAGAACAAGATGAATTCTCTCATCAACGGCGAATTTCCTCGACAATTCCAGCCTTGAAATTTTCACGTCGGGTTCGGGCTAACATCCAAAGACTTTGTATAGTTCAACACCGTAAAATATCAAGATATCGAAAAACGACACAATCCATCTAAATTCTCCCTCGAATTCTCCAGTAACACGTTATAGATTATTGTTTACTGCACTATAAGACATATCCAAATGCTGCATGGATGTCTGTATATGACATGCACATCAGGTGTCAGTGAGCGTATAAACAGGGTGTATAGTGAGCAACTTCAGAGAAACTCGTCAAGGTAAACTTGTCTGTCAGTACAGGCTGTCTTGCTTACTAGACCAGCACTATAAGACAGAAGTGTGATAATTATTGTTTAGACAGCAAAAAGAGTTAGTTTTCTGTTATTTTGATGGTCAGAAACTCAAGAACTGGACCTCCAACTCCAAAAGTTGTGTTAAAGACAGTCAACAAGAAATATGCATATGTACTCCTGAATTGAATTGAAGTGACTAGTGTAAATGATACTACTGTTAAAATATGTATTACCAAAAGCTACTAGTATATTTATTGATAATTAAGGAATAAAGCACTCTGTGAGTGCATTATCGGGATTTGCAAGCACGAGCTCACGAACAAGGAACGAAAGTTTCATACTGCACGCGAGACGCAGTCGAGTGCAGTATTAAACTTCGAGTTTCTTGTTCGTGAACCAGTGTTTGTCAATCACGATAAAGCACGAACAAAGAGTGCTTTAATTAAACGTTTTAATATTCAATTTGAGTAAACGCCTCAAATTGTCCCTCGAATTCTCCAGTAACACGTTATAGATTATTGTTTACTGCACTATAAGACATATCCAAATGCTGCATGGATGTCTGTATATGACATGCACATCAGGTGTCAGTGAGCGTATAAACAGGGTGTATAGTGAGCAACTTCAGAGAACCTCGTCAAGGAAAACTTGTCTGTCAGTACAGGCTGTCTTGCTTACTAGACCAGCACTATAAGACAGAAGTGTGATAATTATTGTTTAGACAGCAAAAAGAGTTAGTTTTCTGTTATTTTGATGGTCAGAAACTCAAGAACTGGACCTCCAACTCCAAAAGTTGTGTTAAAGACAGTCAACAAGAAATATGCATATGTACTCCTGAATTGAATTGAAGTGACTAGTGTAAATGATACTACTGCACTGTTAATTTGAGGGTGTTAAAATAGCACCTGTATAGGTGCTAAATTGACACCAGGAGGTGGTGTTAAATATAAAGTGCTATTTTAGCACCGATTTGGGTGCCAATATAGCACCTTTAAGTTGGGTGTCAATTTTAAAGTGCTAATTCAGCACCCGAAATTTTTAACACCTTTTTTGGGCAATAAAATAGCACCTCTTTCATCAGCGAAAGTGCTAAATTTACACCCTTTATAGTGCTAAATAATGGGGTGCTATTTTAACACCTTTTTGGGGTCCTAAATAGCACCTCTTTCATCAGCGAAAGTGCTAAATTTACACCCTTTATAGCGCTAAATATTGGGTGCTATTTTGACACCATCAAAAGTGTTAAACATAGGCCACTATAGAGGTGCTAAATTAACACGATTTTTAGGGTTAAATATATTATGGGTGTTTAAGTCAAATTACAGTTTCACAAAAAATCGCAAGAAAGCCCAAGTAACATATTTCTACGGAATATTGTTTTGATAAATCGCCATGTATAATATCTTGTGATACTACATGATTATAGACATTTTATATACACAAACTCTATGGTGTTGTTGTGTCGCATCTAGTTTGCTGCATACCTAAGAGAAACTTTACAGGAAGTTATATTCCTAAAGCATATAGTCTAAAATATGACACAAAAATCTGAAATGGTACAAAATACGAGCAGTGTTTTTTGGTTGGGAGTTGTCTCTCCTGAAAGAATTCATAGAAATGACATAAGCACGGAAAGACGGACTGGTGTCTAATTTCCTTACTACGCGCGTAAAGTTTTCTGGGATAGCGTCACTTTCATTTCAAATTTTAATTTGAAAAATTATGTTGGAAAATACAAGCAATATATTTGCTTTTTCTTCTCGAAATCCACAAGAATTTCAAGAGTTATAGCTCAGGAACGCTGGTATAATATTCAGGTAAGGATATTTCAATGTTTTTATGTAATATAAAGCAATTATAAAGGCAAAATTTAACGGATGTATTCATAAATATTTATGTTGCGTGCGTTGTGTCGCCGTAAGAAAATATTTGAATTTTAACGCGGCAAAAATTCCCTTGTACTTATCAATTTAGTTCAGAATCAAAACGATAATATAAACTACGGCCTACTTAACAATTATATTAATCTATACCATAGAAACTCTGACATTAGAGTAGACTTATGAATGTTTTTGTATATGAATTATGTGATTGTTTCATAAGTTGAGCATTGTTTCAATGAATCAATGTATAGTCCATTAGTACCCTGAGAAAATGTCTTGACAATTTTAAATAATGTGCAACTTCCATAATATTATAATTGTTATTTAATGAGGTATATTTAAAATGCTTCAATAAAACCTATATACAGGTCATTGAGGTCAATGTAAATGCATGTAGCTGAGTGGATACATGAAATTTTTGAATTTTTGGAATTACCCTGAGGGATGAGAAATATTCCGAGGGTAAAGCCCGAGGGATATTTCATCCCGAAGGGTAATTTTTTGGGAATACCTTGAGTGAAAGGTCTATAAATGATATATTATACCGAACCTTGTATGACTTTACTTGTACTAGATACTAGAAAACAGGCGATGAAATTAGATGACGGCCTGGGTACGAGCGGGGTATTAAACAGTCTAATTCCCAGCTCAAGCGTGGTATTCGACTCGAATACCATGCCCCGGGGAAACGACTCAGGGTACAGGTATTCACTGAAAAATACCACGGTCATGTGGTACAAGCCTAGTTCTCTGATTGGACAAACTTATTGTGAGGTATAATATTATAATATATAATAACTTTCCCTCCATGCTTTTCGGCACAAACCAACAATATATGATGCCCATATTTGGGGGGGTGGCTTACTGACCACTGCTCTCGATGATTTTTGTGGACTCTTCCTAACTCAGCTATACCCTGCTTGTTCCTCCAAAGTGTGCTGCCCAGGAGAGCAGGGTGAACATAGACCTGTGCATCATGCCTTTGAAGGGAGTTTTGGAATCTCAGGAGGCTAACTGTACATAAGCAATAGCTAATTGTATTCTAATTATAACCTGTGTGCTCTATAGTAACACTGGACCTTACCCACTTCTAGTGGGGTCACTAGGGGTGTATTTTGATATGGAACTCACTGCAAGAATATTTATTATTGTGTGAGAATTGATTATTTTTTATAGTCTGTGATCTCGTCAAATAATAGTTAAGTCAGCTATGTCCTGCCTAATGAAAGAGAATATCATAATTATGTATTATTAGCAGACACCTGTTTAATTGCATTCATTAGAATGATGCAAATATTTTAAGTTAATCTGAATTTTGTATTTACTTATGTACCTTACTTTCAATGTATTTTATAGATAACCTAATTATATGTGATTGTGAAGCTGGAAAAATATTGATGTTTATGTATGGTTCACCTTGGCATCACGACTAAAGTAATAGAGCAACTTTGTATCGCTGAGGAAGATAACGCAAGGAGTTAATGGTCTGCGTCAAGTTGTGTGTGTTTGATATTGGCCATACTGACAGGAGCAAAAGAATAGAGGTATTCTGATCTCAGAAAATGTGGAGTTGCAGTCTTTTGGCATGTCTATAGACTATGGGGAAATTAGTGTAGTAATCATCAGACTCTATAACTGTTGACTTTACCTAATAACAAATTTGTAACCCATTAAACCACAATGATTATATCAGGGATTTATAGAAGCACCTTTCTGCTAACCGTAAACGGTTGTAAATAATTCATTTTCTTCATCTGAAAAACGGCAGTAGAATAAAGTGCTTGTATAAATTCCTGATTGTGCATCTTATATTGCAAGTTTACTCTGTCTAATGCCAGACAACTTCACCTGCTAAGGAAAATTGTTAGTTGTTAATGGGTTAACTTAAGCATTGGAGTAACATAGAATAACTCTTCTGACATGCTCCTAGCATAGTACTAGAATTGCTTGGCATTGCCCAGGGTAAAATAATAGATGTACCTGGTTTCAATAGGTAATTGGTGAGAACATTGCATGAGCATGGCAAGATTTGCCTAAATTTATTACCATTTTAATGTTCAGCTGCAAAGTAATTTTGGAATCAGCAAATATATTATTATTAATTCAATTAAAGGATGTTCATATATTTTCAGATTGTGTTGTCTCTTTGTTAAAAAGTGGAGTATATATTTTGGATTTGCTTTGTAGCAATGAGCAAGTTTTTGTTCACACTAGTGCTAAAATAGCACCTAAATCAGGTGCTATTTTGATGAGAATATTCGGGTGTTAAAACAACTCCTAAATCAGTGCTATTTTAACACTACAAAAGGTGTTGTTTTAGCACCGTAACTAGTGTTAAATCAACACCATCAACAGCGGTGTTAAAATAGCACCCAAAAAAGGTGTCATTTTTTACCTAATTTTTTAGCACCACTTTTTGGTGTTAAATTGACACCCCAAAATTAACAGTGTGTTAAAATATGTATTACCAAAAGCTACTAGTATATTTATTGATAATTAAGGATTAAAGCACTCTGTGAGTGCATTATCGGGATTTGCAAGCACGAGCTCACGAACAAGGAACGAAAGTTTCATACTGCACGCGAGACGCAGTCGAGTGCAGTATTAAACTTCGAGTTTCTTGTTCGTGAACGAGTGTTTGTCAATCACGATAAAGCACGAACAAAGAGTGCTTTAATTAAACGTTTTAATATTCAATTTGAGTAAACGCTTTGGCGGTATTTTTTTATTTATGAATTATGAGCAAAAACATTCTCAGTATAAACTTTGTTGAACTAACTGTTTACTAGTTCCTTGTTTAGTTTTGATAATATTCAAAAGTGTTATTAGAATATTTTAAAACGACAAATAGCTTTTATATATAAGAAACAACCTTGTTGTTGCTTTGAATCTGTCTGCCGAATAACGAATATATTTTCAACAAACGAAATCTTATAAACTTTTCCATTCGTGAATTCGGGCGCCATCTTGTCGTGCTGCATGATATAACTATAACGGCACGGCCGTGCGTTGTTGCTATATAAAATGCACACACGTGGTACAAATTGACAAATAAGAATGCGAGTTTACGAAAATTGAATATTAATATTAAATAAAATTTGACAATTATTCATTTGACTGGTCAACTGGCATGCATACTTTGCATATACTGGTATAATCCATATGCATTGCAGTGGTTGTTTGATACGAAGGTTTTTCATGCATACGGTGTATGATTATTTATATGATATGCCAATTGAATATATATTTTCATCATGTCTAAGTGTGGTTTTCAGCAGTTTACTGAAATACCATCATCCAATGACCTGGTCTTCTTTAACTTGACTTGCATCTTGCCCAGTTTTACTGATTTCGCCTCATTTCTTGTACCAATATTTGCCTTCTCGATAACCTATATGAAAGCATCAAAATCATGCAATGAATTTAGCAAATATCGTGGTGAAAGGTAGGGAGTCAAAATACAGAAATTATATTTTAAATTTATTTATTAGCTAAAAAATCATATTACAGCAATAAATAAACAGAAAAAGATATGATTGAAGGATTGGACAATAGGACTATATGCTAAGATAAATATAATCTACGAAAATTTCCCGAGCCTTTTATGCACATAGGAACACGTGAAGAACAACATATTCAACAATCAAGTTAGGTTTTATCATGCATGTTATCATGCATGCAAACGGGGTATATAGGTAATTTTTAGTTAAACCACTGATTCGAGCTAGTAAAGCCCTTTGAGTTATGACCTTTTCGAGTTGACTTTTTTGAGTTAAGACGCGCGCTTTCAAACCTTCGACGCGCTCTTTTTCACCGGAGCCGTCAGTGACTCGATGAACATATAAAGGCTGATTTCGCGATTCGAATTAAGCCCCCAAGGGAACGATGTAAGCAAGTGAGACATTAGAACTCAATTCAGTATATGCATTTGTTAACATTAGCTTTGGTCACAATTCTTGTTATATTTGCTATTTGATCACGTGTCTATATAGGTTAATACATGCGAATTATCTTGAATTTAGATAGTCATGTATATGTTTCACTGTATATTTCATATAGTTAGTTATATATATATAAACTTAGACTTTCACGTAAGTGTTTATCGTCTATTAATGTGAATTCTGTTACAATTGTATTTATGTATATATATATATATCATGCATTAGTATATAGTAGCATTAGTTAGTCACATACACGACCACATAAGATTTGCTGTAATATTACCATCGTGTTTAAATAAATGCTTTAGTATTTTAGCTTTAGCTTTAGTGTCAAGCAGGACACAAGTCTTTTCAAGATATGGAGTCCATGAAGGTATGGTCCGAAATGAATACGTTAACTATCGCGTGTGTGCACTTATCTATTTCTTGTGCACTTGATTGACGGATCATTATATATACTTTCTCAAATACTATTTCCGTTTCAACTGTTGCTTATCATTATTGTATAAAATTGTATTTGGCATAATAGGAGTAATATAACTTAACTGGTGGAATTACCTCTGCATGTTTTCCGAGACAACCCGTAAAATTCTCAGTTTGTCTCCGCAAATATTGCCGAGTGCCGAGGCAAATTACGAGGATAGTACTTTAAAAAGCGTGTATTATGTATCGTTTCTTGTTCGAATCTCCATATAAGATGGCTATAGAAACGCAATGCGTCCCGTTTCTGAAGTGCGCAGTATGTAATCGTCAAAATCATGTATGGTTTGCGGCGATAAGTTATTTTTACATTCGTAGATGCATTCCAATTTCTTGTCATTATAGAAGTAAGCGGAAACCGATTGATCTTAAGATCTAAGTAGACACAGCCAGCGAAATGTTGACAAAGGAGATTGCCTTAATATCACCGAGGGGTGTATAACTCCAAAAATACGTACGAGATTTTTGGGTTTTTGAAAATCCCGTGGGATTTTTTGGGGGATTTTTTCGAGATCTTTTAGGGATTTCATAGAAATTTTTTTAGGGATTTTAAGCGATTTTATAGAAATTTTTAGGGATGTCTTTTAGTAGTATTCAAACTTATGTACCTTACTATAGGAGAAATTGTCTTAATTGAGCAGCTAGGTGACATTGAGAATAATTTCGTCAATTGAAAAAAGTTAACGCGGACGTTCACGGATGGTGTTTAGCAGGGCCCGCTGTACTTCATCATTTCTGTTTCTATCAAACTGCATATAGTTCTATAAACAGACGAAGGAGATTACATTAACATTTCATTTGATCCGATTATTGTTATGTATTTTTATCGCTTCATCTTCGACTTGATTCTGAACAATATATTCTAAACCGCACGTATACAATCACTTCTTATATAATCACTATAACATGACTTGACATAATAATCTATTTAGGAATGATGAAAATAAAACCGCAGTCCACAGCCAACACATTTGCATACGCATGCTGCAAAAAACATCCCATATCACTTGTATGAACACAAAGAATACGTCTTAATTCTTAAAGTTTGGAAGACAGTTCCTGTCTTAATCAAAAAGCTCCTTCAAGTCAAATGGCACTCTCTATATATGGGAATGACAAAAATTGCTGGGGTAATTAAATCTAATATAACCGCAGTCCACATGCAGGCAACACATTGCATTTACATGCAAAAAATGTCCCATATCGCTTGACGTATGAATATGTCTTAATTCTTAAATTTTAAAGAGGCTTCCTATCTCAATCAAAAAGCGTATCTCCTCCAAGTCAAATTATAGCACTCAATGCTATCAACAACGGTCAAATTTATAACGGTGTTGTATGCGCAATTTGGTCTGAAATAAAACGCGTGACTATACAAAATTGCACGACTGCGAGGCGGTTAAAATTGATTGGCTATAGTTGAATTCTATACTTGAATTCTAGACTTTAATCCCAGAGTACGATTCCTACTGTAATCGACACACAGCTAATAGCCGGCCAGATTCAAAGAAACACCACTGATTTCAACGTGAATATAACAAATGGACTAATTTGTTCAGAAATATGTTTCAATGTCTCAAAAAACATGATGAGTATAAAATTATAATGTATAGCTTGGCTGCTCATAAACGCTAACCAAGGTGTATAAGGTTGCTTATGGTGTATATTATTTGCAACCTGCTAACAATCAAAGGGGTAGCCCCAAACAGGGCAGAGCAGGAATATATGTCAATGTTAAGAAATAAATAAATAAAAATAAATAAAAGAGGTTAACTTTACTCTTCAGCACTAAGTCATTTTTACATCACCACAGTGCATAATATACCTCCATAATACACTCGAGTAGGAAGTAAGGAGGAGCACTTTTTTCGTCATACTTAAGGGAAACTCTTGTATTATACTAAGGGCACTTTTCCCATTGATTTAGCTGGAGCTAGAAAAGGGCACTTTAGTTGAAGAAAACTTCCTATACTGGCCTCCAAAGAATGCCTAACCGTATTGCATAACCAAAGATCCCGAAACTTGTATACTTTTGAAATAAATTCCAGCTGAAAATATTTTCGAAGCTTCGTATCTGCGATAATTTCCCAAGTTTGATTAAAACACGAAGTCATTTGACGAATTCAAGTAATGAATGCGGCTTTCTATCTTAATCAGAAAGTGCATCCCATGAACGTCAAATAGCACTATAGGACTAGGTAATTTGTATATATTACTTATGAATGGTTTTGTAAAATATATTTTTATATTTCTACGAAATGGTTCCAAGTTCGGTATAAACACTGAATATTTGAAGAATAGAAACCCAGCAAATCAGAAATAATATGTAGTTAAAACTAAATAATTTACGCCTTGCGTGACATAGGAAACTTGAAGAATAACATTTTCAACAATCAAGTTAGGTTTTATCATGCATGTTATCATGCATGCAAACGGGGTATAGGTAATGTTTGAGCTAGTGAAGCCCTTTCGAGTTAAGACCTTTTCGAGTCAAAACTTCGACGCGCGCTTTTTCGCCGGAGGCTTGACTCGATGAACATATAAAGGCTGATTTCGCGATTCGTGTTAAGCCTCCAAGTTTAAATAAATGCTTTATTATTATTATTATTATTATTATTATTATAGAAACAGGAATGATGAAATATAGCTGACTATATCAAGAACACGCGTTTTTACGTGCCACATTACATAGCAAGGTTATGCAATATATTTCTAATTTCCGTGCTTAGGCCTATATAAGTCCTCGTAATTTAACTATTTTTGCATCCCTCTGCAAAATACATATGTAAAACTGCGGACAAACCTTTGTCAAACAGGACACAAATCTTATCAAGATATGGTGTGCATGAAGGCGTGGTCCGAAGTGAATACGTTGACTATCGTGTTCTTTGTTTACAACACTAATGCCTGTATTCTGAAAGCTCACTCACACTCACACTCAAAGAGTGAAGGTTCAATCTGAGCTTCCCTTGAGTGTCAGTGCTGTGTTTGAATAGCTGGAGGGTTAGTGCCGTACCATACTATGTGAGTACTCACCCTCCAGCTATTCAAAAATAGCACTGACACTCAAGGGAAGCTCAGATTGAACCTCCACTCTTTAAGTGTGAGTGTGAGTGAGCTTTTAGAATACAGGCGTAAGTGTCCTTATCTTTTTCTTGCGCATGCACTTGATTGACGGATCAGGATATAGGAGTAAAATAACTTAACTGGTGGAATTACCTCTGCATTTTTTCCGAGGCAAACCGTAAAATTCCCAATTTGCCTCCGCAATTGCCGAGTGCCGAGGCAAATTACGAGGACTGTTGTTTATAAACCGTGTACAATCGTTTCTGTAGAGTTCTAGTTGGAATCTCCATTGGATGGCTATAGCAATGCATGCCCTGATTTTTCAAAGAAGATTCGCGTACTCGAATGTTCGTTGTTTCAATACGTCCCGTTTCTGAAGAGCGCTGCATGTATGTAATCGTCAAAATTATGTATGGTTCGCGGCGACTAAGACTTAGTTCTTTTTTAATACATTCGTTGAAACATTTCAATTTCTTTTCATTAGTGAGCTGAAACCGATTGATCTTAAGGTCTAGATTGCATTAATATCACAGTTTTGTCATTAACTCTTATTGCCTCATTCCAAACAATATATAACTTTCTAAAATCTTATAAAACGTACACGAATTTTTCAATTTGATTCATACAATTGCTATCCATATATGTATATAACCTTGTTAATTTCTACGTTTTTTAAAGCAGGCTAAATCGGTCCTCTTAAACGCTGTCCCCGAACGTCTGTGAACGTCCGCTAACATCTGCTTGGATATTCTCTAATTTAACGTGAATTTTGTTTCGAGCTTAATGCGGACGTCGGCGGACGGTGTTTAGTAGGACCCGCTGTATTTCATCATTTCTGTTTCTATCAAACTGCTTATTGTTATATAAGTTATATAAACGGACGAAGGAGATTGCATTAACATTTCATTTGATTGTAGTTATGTATTTTATCGCTTATAATTAAGTGCACGAGTTCACATAATATCTCTATATAGGAATTACGAAAATATAACCGCAGTCCACAGCCAACACATTTGCATATACGCATGCTACATATGATTACAAAACTGCACAATCGCGAAGCGGTTGAATTTTATTATACATTAAATTGATTTGTTGGCTAAGGCAAGTAGGCAATACTTAAATATGATTGGTTGAGAATGATGCGACTAGCGATTCTTGCTGAAATCGCACTGCTATAAATAGGTAATCAGATTTCAAGAAACACCATGCACTGATTTCAACGTGAATATAACGAACGCACTAATCAACCTCGTTCCCAGGCTCTTATCTCGTGTGGAGCTGGTCACGTGCCTCCCAGATTTTGGGAGGTAAATTCAGCATACACTTAGGGGAGAGTGGGGGTAGTAGAGGAGTGTTGTCTTCTGTGATATTGTTGCGTTTGAAAATAGTATTTTGGGGCGATAAATTGAAAATTTGCAACAAAAAATTGTGACAAAACTGTTGTTATATATTCGTATTTATCATATACACGTCCCTTCCTACTATATCATCGAGTGTTGAGTTACATTTCAAGTGAGAAGTTGGATCAGATTTCAATACACAACAAGGCTTGACAAGCCAAGGAAAGCACGCTTCGCACTGTATTTTAATATAAAACACAATCAATAAAACATATCTTCTATGGACTGACTGATATGATTATTAGTAGTGTTGAACCTTATCCTGTCTGGTACTCAAACATCTATCAAACAAAATGGATTTATTCAATGCTATCCTATGTCGTTAAAGACTGTAAATATCCCGTTAGCCTCTCTGTTAGCAAACGTACGGTAAAACTATCCCGCGATAAAGGCAAAGTCGACGACTCTTCCGTGCGTGCGTACAACTTGAATATCTACGATAAAACATGTGTAATTAATACTTCATTTTTGTTAGTATACGGTACATTTTAAATCCTAAATAGTTTTCATTAGCTTTTTAGCTTGATCTAATATAATATACAAGAGTGATTTAGAATACAGCTATTAGTATTTGCTAAAAGTATCCATATCACATAATTATGCTGTTCTGTCTGTGCATATTGTCTGTGAGACGTCAATGTCCAATGGCAACGAGAAATTTATGCCGACTTAAGTGCATACAACATTTAGTATACAATTATGTTTTTTTATTTTGTTGTACTACAGCTGATTCAATGAGAACTCTAACTATGAAAGACTAAATGCTATATCATATAATTATGTCTGTGTAAAGGCTTACGACATGTGACAAAGCATCAGTTTTTATGAATTATGTATCCGTAATAAAATGTGCAGGCATATTCTGTAAACCTGATCTGCTATCATTCCTTTGCATGCTTCATGGGGGCAAGATAAAAGGTTTATATCTACCTCCTCCGCAGGCGTTTAGGGCGGGCGCTAGTTGCGGGCGGGAAAAAGTTGCCCAATTCTCAAATTTCACGCCCGCCCGCAAATTACTCCCGCCCGCATCGAAAGGCCTGCGGAGGAGGTAGGGTTTATATTAAAGGCTATATTTACTATGCTCTCCTATACTATGTCGTAATTTGTATTTTCCACAGCTGCGGAGGAGGCTATGAAATTTTTCCTTCAGTCTTCAGACTTGTACATGTTTATAGAATCGGCCACAAAAAGGAAGTTCTTGAACAACATAATTTTGTACATTTCCTGAGAATTTTTCCGGTATCTTACTACCTTCTAAACTGTAAAATGCTTCAATAGATTTTAGAGTGGACATCAATCTCTGCATGTTTACAGTTTGGCTAGTGCTTGCTACTAAAAGGCGCTATGCCTATGATGACTATTATTCTACGAGATATATGGTTGCTCTTGAGAACCCTAATTATATTCAATAAATAAACGCAAAGCTTATAACGTTTACAAATAGCAACAATTCTAATGGCATATTACAAAAATATTATAAATATAGGTTTCTATATTTATAATGACGATTGATTTAATAATATAGACCAGAGCAGAGGCGTCTGATATGAAACCGTGCTTGAGTGAGAGAACATTAAACAACAGCTCAAAAGGATACAATTTTGGTTGGTTTCTTGACTTGTCTGTTGATAAAACTGTTTACAACGTTTTTAAAACTTAAAAGCAAACAAAAACCAACTTTTGCAAGTATTTTGAACAAAATATGATTCCCACTCCTTATTATCCCACTCCTTGCAATTGAAGTGTATAATAATTTTCAAGTGGAAGCATGTAATATGATACTTTTCCCTCACCCCATTAGGCAATACATTTTTAAAGAGACACGTGACCAGCTTCAACCAGGCATTTTCCTGCACAAGAGGGAAATGCCTGGTTACGAGGTTGTGCAGTAATTTGCAGTATAGGCTGCTTATAAAAGCCAACCAGGGTGTAAGGTTACTTGCATGTGATGTATATTATTTGCAACCTGCTAACAATGTAAAGGGGTAGCTCCAAACAGGGCAGAGCAGGAATATATGTCAATGGTAATGCATAATCTACCTCCATAATACACTCTCTATTACTGATAATTTGATCTAACATTATAAAATAACATGTATATAACGCGTGCTCTGATTGGTCGAAACCCGTGTTTGGATCAGGCCATCCAAACACGGAACACTATCGTGTTGTTGTTATTTTATAAAACAATTACTTATGGTTTCCGTGTTTGGATGGCCTGATCCAAACACTTGGGAATGTTGCTCGAGTTAAGAAAAGCGCGAAAATCACTTGCCTTCGGCTCGAGATTTCGCTCACTTTTCTTAACTCTCCCAACATTCCCGCGTGTTTGGATCAGGCCATCCAAACACGGAAACCATAAGTAATTGTATACAGTCGAACCTCCCGTAAGCGGACACCCTCGGGACCACGACCTGGTGTCCGCTTACGGGAGGTGTCCGCTTATGAGAGGTTGGTTAATATTTAACTGATTACGTAATTGTTGAAACATGATTCTTTTAATAATGATGTTAATATGACTATATTATTGACAGCTATTATTGCAAATTTACTCTAAAAACCCCACTGTAAAACCTTTGTGTCCCTAGATTATATACAAACATAAATGAAACATTACCAATTTAATATCTATATTGCCGTTGTAAATATGAGACTATAGTTCAGCTAAGATGGCTTGAAATCTGTTATGTGCGCTTGCTTTTGTCCCGCTAAACGTATGCCTGTAAGAATGTCATTAACATTTAAGACAGCTCGACAAAGTTCTTCGTTGCCCGTGAAATACGCGAAATCTAGAAGATTTTCTGCAACATTTGCAGCTTTGGCCGTTGTTTTAATGTCGGGTTCTTTCAAAGGGACGTATTCTAATACTGTATTAAGTCAACTAGGCGGCATAATTATTAATTTAACAGAAAATAAATCAAGTGTGTCCGCTTCCGGGAGGTGTCCGTTAAGGCAATTTTCCATTACAGCCGCTTTGCCCGCGCGGGCGGAGCGACCATGTTTCAACTTTCGCTGTATGTGTCTAGCATCAGATTTTTTTGTCCGCTTTACACCTCGCGGACACGCCTGAAAGTTGAACTACATTCAACTTTCTTGGCGTGCCCGCGCGACTAGTTATTCACGTGATTCGAATCGGTCGTTTCGCCCGCGCGGGCAAAACGACCGTAATGGAAAATGGCCTTAAGTAGAGGTTCGACGGTAGTACCACATTATAGATAAATGATGGAAATATAATCTAGCTTTTCCGAACACAAAGAATCGTAGGCACTGGGAAGCAACTTCAAGTTGGAGCACTTCATCTTCTGGGAACCTTGTTTTTCCCATCGTTTCAGCAAGAGTAAAGGTCATTTTGAAGAAAACTTCCTATTCCCCACTGCAAATAATACCTAACTTCATAAACCATATCGCATAAACAAATATCTTGGAACATGGACTTTTGAAATAAATTGCAGCTGAAAATATTTTCAAAACCTTGGTATTTGCGAAAATTTCCCAAATTTGATATGATTAAAACACGAGGTCGACATTTCACGAATTCAAGATGAATACGCTTTCTATCTTAATCAGAAAGCGTATCGCGTGAACATCAAATAGCACTCAGTATAAGTTGTATATATTTATGAACAAAGACCGTGCTTCTTGCAGGATTAACTCGTACCCTTGGGAGGTGTGGTAAAATTCAACAAAACACCATGCAAGGAACAGGAAATTAAAATAAGGGTTGTTCCAACATTAGCATCTGTACCACTAACTGTAACCTGTAAGAAAAAGCTAGCTACACTGCACCTTTTAACAGTTAAATAATTATTACAAGTGGCGCTTTGGTTTCTACCGAGGCTATATTATTTGTATAAAGTGGCCATCCAAGGCATCTATATATATTTACAGCTTCGCTGCATTCAATAGCGCGTCGTGATAAAATATACATAGATTCGCTTCATATAGGAAACAGTCACCTGCACCACCAACATCTACTGAATAACTTAAAACCTTGTCCTGTCATTGTTTACATCTATAAAAGCAATTTTCCATCCCCTATTGGGCTTGTATAAACAGTATTCGCGGTTATCTGCATATTAAGAAATATGTGTAACGAAGTTTATGTTGGCGAGAAACTCCCAATAATATTGTTCTCATTGTTTCGACCATTATATCGGTTTCTTGAATTTCTTCGTCTTTCGCTGCTAGGATAGCTCTCGCACAAATGAGAGAGATAGCGACGATATAAACACTGTTGGTGTCCTCATATTATACGCCGCTAGGATAGCTCCCTAACGAATGGAAAGGTTCTTGACCTCGTGTTTTGAAATCTCTATAAAACAGTGCAATACATCGAAAGCATAGGCTAGTTTCCATATGTCGACTTGACGCGTGTCTCATTCCCAGGCTTTGCTTTTAGAGGAACGCGAGAAATTCAGTGTATGGAAATTTTGGAAATAAATGGGGAGCTGATGTAATGCAAACCAGAAGCCCTGGACAAATTTTTTGATATTCGTAAAAAAACTTGCATTTTAAGATTCGGCCATAGTCCTGGTCTAGTTATTTTACAAATATATTTCTCTATTTCTACGAAATGTTTCCAAGTTCGGCATAAACACGGAAATATTTGAAGAACAGAATCCCAGCAGCTTTAATGCTGAGTTAATATTAAGATTTATTAATCTACAAAAATTTCCCGAGTCTTGTATGCACATGGGTGCAAGCAAGTAACGCATTACAACTCATATCAGTATATGTGATTTGGTAGAAACAGGAATAATGGGCTACAAAGAACACGCGTTTTTATGTGCCGCATTATATAAGGTTATATAACGCTGCGCGGATTTATATATATTTATTGCAATACAGGGTGTCCCAAAAATAATGCCCCCACCTCATATCTTGTGGTAATACTTCTTTAGCTTTGATGGAATATTCAAATTTTTGCACTGGATTGAATAACAAACGTATCATGTCAATCCATTGACATTTGACTCATCAAAATAACTAACCATTTGCCTTCTAGAATCACTTAAGGTGCGACACCAATATTGCGACTTGTCCAAATTATAGAAAATAAGCTTAGCATGTTGCGAGACTTTTAGAAAGCAAATGGCTATCTACTCTAAAACTCATGATTTGATGTCGCTAACATTGACAATTCGTTTACTGTAAAAATTAATGACAATGAGGCACAAGCCGGAGCAGGAGCAGTGTCGTATGTATATTTCACTAGCATGCAATACAGTACTTGTACAGGGTGTATATAAAATGGTAAGGATTCCGATACGTATACGTGCGTTTGATATTGAGCTTATCGATAAAATCAGGTTTTTAGCTATTCAATGATACCTTTTTTCTATCATTATAAGGGAAAATGACCAAATACGAATCGAAAAGAAATTGCCGGTCGAAATCGCATTTGCCACCGTTGCCGTTTGGAAATGGGTAATGCAAAACTATTGAATATGACCGGCTCGTGTTTGGTATTTGGTACGCTGATTTTGACTAATATGAAAATAACAAATTTGTGCACACAATATTCAACGAACAAGATATACACCCTGTATATACGCTCACTGACACTTGATGTGCATGTCATATACAGACATCCATGCAGCATTTGGATATGTCTTATAGTGCAGTAAACAATAATCTATAACGTGTTACTGGAGAATTCAAGGGAGAATTTAGATGAATTGTGTCGTTTATCGATATCTTGATATTTCGCGGTGTTGAACTATACAAAGCCTTTGGATGTTAGCTCTCTTGAACCCGGCGTGAAAATTTCAATGCTGGAATTTCAACTGTCGAGGGAATTCGCCGTTGATCAGAGAATTCATCTTGTTCTATATTCGAACCGTCTCGTCAAATGTCCTTTGAGGACTTCTTGCTAGAGAGCTTCCGAATTAACAAGTGCATGATGGCATTGCCTGCTCAAAAGAAAACACTAGATATGCATGGGGTATGTTTAGAAACGTCTAGAGTGAAATAGAGGCTTCACTATGGAAATATATAACTTATTATCATATTAGGAGAAAGGCTTTCGCACGTTTCACCATTTAGGTTTGTCTTCAGACGTCAAACTTTTTAAGTGCATGTCAAGGCTAATACAAATAATCTCAAAAAAAGGCTTGGCAGGTCATTAAGATTCAGTCAGAATGACTGGGTTTATCGATTGAAACAGTCAGACAGACAACTAAATTAAAAAGCAATAAGTTTGCAATTCATCATTCTGCCCATGAAAAGCGAAAATGGTGTGTTAATTTTTTACTTTCCTAACCGCATACTAAACGTTTCCTTGTTTTGAAAACAAGCTACTTCAGTGTCATCACGACTGTCCTCGCAATGAGCAAACATCACGTTCTAATCCAATCCCTATACGGGTTGCCTACGTTTTGCTAGACTTGGGAACGACTAGAATAATTTTTAATTTCGGGAAAATCACACCGGCTTTCCTCCGAATGCAGTAACCCAATGTGCTTGTACTAAAGTCTAAATGTGTTGTACTGCCTACACTATTTTTTATTCCTCTTATACCCCCTTGATGTTATAATACCCGACTTGGCCCGGTTTAATGCATGCATGTATTTTACAAGGTGTTTCTCCTTATATTGTATACTAAAAATGAAAAGCGTGTTTTAAAATGTCAGGTAGAAAAAAATTATATTACTGGCGCACTGGTGGAATATGCGGTTAGCGCGTTGCATCGAGCATATCGTATTTTTACTTGATTGAAAACCCATGTAAGTAGAATTGTGGAAGTGGTTGTTTTCCTCTTGTGCTTCGAGAGTTTCCTCCGTACGTCTGCTTTGGCTTTTCTATCATACCAGAAACTAACCATTAATTCCGGTGTCACAGGACCAGAAAAAATTCAGGCGGGCTGGCCCTGGATTTACGAGGTTGGATCAGACATGGGATCCTATACGGAACATCTTTCAACGACGATTTGTAATGCAAATGATGTTGCACGAAATTTCATTGGTTCGGCAATGCCTTGCGTTAATAATCATCCTTGAAAATAGCCAGAGACTCTATAGCAACCCTTCTAGAGACTTGGTGGCGTTTGAGCGGCGTTCGGCGTCCCTAACCATTCAGCGCTCAGGCTCAGCTGGAGGAAAAGATTCTTAGCAGTTCCTTAAACTTTCACATTTATTCTTTTCCATGCACAACATTTTTGCCCAAGAGAACGCCACGACACCATCTCAGACTATTATATTTCCAGATTTCCCAACACATCAAGTGTTGAATCATGCAAGCTCTCTATTTTGGCAAAATCCGCGAGGGAAAGACGGATCTTCTTTTAATTCGAACGAACAATAATTTATTGTGTATTGTTCTATACAGTTGTGTAGAAATTGTACTTTCAATCTGGGAATGTGGAGATTATGATGATCTGAATTAAGTTGTGCTTTTCAATCATGGATAAGCTAGAAATCTCTATAGTGAGAATTTTCTCGATACAACATGAATTTGACTTTTGTGACAAACCGGGTACATGCACTTAGCATGTAAACAAGTTTTTCCGCTGCTGCTTGCTGAAGTCTCATTCTGACAAACCTGCATCAGATAAGGCTCATCACCTGAACACAGCGTAAGCCAACCCACAGACTGATATCTTCTAGTATATATACACTGGATGACCTGGATCAAGGCCAATAGTTTACAATCTACTGAATATAATTTGGGTTGCATAAACCAAAATAGAAGTCATGCATGTTTCAAGAAGCTCAGTATAAAATAATAAAAACCCACGTATATCATTCTCTAGCTTGCGGGTACCCGATAGCTTACAGATTCATTAGTATTAAAATTGCTATGATTTAGCGTTTAGGTTGTTATTCAATATTTCAGTAGAGTAATTATTGAAATTTTTATATTTTATATAGAATGGCATGCCAGAACGCAGACAAGCTGCTATTTAGTCTTATTAATAGTTTTTGAGATGTCTTTACCTATATACGCAGATGATTTAATTGATGTGTTTTTATATTTATAATATTAAAAATTTTTATTGAGAATGCAAAGTAAACCGTACTCACATTTTATGACAGGTATTGTGTTTGGCTATTATGATAAAACGCAGGCAAGTTTACGAATCTCAATTCGAGTAATTTAAATGTTAAGAGAAATGCACATAAAATGCAAATTCCGTAAATATGCGAATATGAGTTTTGTTATTTTATTATTATTGATCATTTTGGTAAGTTTAATTAAACTGATGTAAGCTGATAATGTTTACGTTTTCTGAAGAAATTTGAAATCACTTTCGTTGTAAAACGCGATAAAATTATGCTATTTAAATATTACGCACAACCAGCACCTACGCAGCTAACTCAATTGAGGTCGCCTGTGTTACGCTGCCTTATATAATTTATTATATATTCGTTTTACGCTTATCGAAAAATTAATCAGACTATAATCATGACCCGGCTGAGTGCAAGAATGTATGTCCGCAAGCTGTTTCTGCTTATACTTATATATAATACATGCAAAGCACTTTGATATGTCAGGGAAACCTTCAGATATAGGAATACAGCAGATCATGCACTTAGTTCTTTACAATGTGCCTGCAAACTTAATGCAGATGCCAAAAGAGCGAATGAGACAGGCAATGTTACGACCCTTAATTTTATATATTTAAAACGACGAAATTAACAAAACCAAATCAGTATCAGCAACTGCATACAATTATGGAATACATAGATCGGGAAAAGTTGTCCCTAACAAACTGACACACCCTTAATTGACCAATTTTTATAGATCCATTAGCCACTCTTCCCTTCTTCCCTTGCCTCACTAATCAATGTTGACTGGTAAACTAAGCGCGACAAACGTTGCTCACTACTCTGCAACTCACAACACTGAGTGGATTAAAAGGGAAACCTTCAGATATAGGAATACAGTGAATACATGCACCTGTGTGGTGGGACAACGGGAGGATCATGAGAAGCGCCATGCTGCAGTCAGGTAAGTATGGATGCAAGTATGTAAGCAAGCAGCAAGTGTGGGTGTTTGAATCATGTAGCAAAGACTTATTAAAGGCGCCTCTGCATGCATGACTGCCGCCGTATATGGATCGTATCAGCGGATCAGAGAGCACAGCCACGATGGAAGTGTTAGTTTTGAATTGGGGCTTATATCCAAACCCGCCCTGTCAACATTCCCTTAACACATAAGCGTTATGAGTCGGTAGCGAGAATCGAACCCCCGATTCTAGAGGTGAAAGGCGCTTGCTCTGAAGACTGCGCCACAGCATTCGAGTAATTTCTGTAGGGCAGCTTACAATCATACCACTAATTCAGGCCTCATATGGGATGTTTTCCTCAAAAGCAATTCAAATCTCTTGACAGAAATTGTCTGCTGCAGAAATCTAGTAGTAGGAATCTAGAATCTGAAAAAAATATAAACACAATAACAGCAGGAAATTTCCATCCCATATAGCCACATAATATGACAAATCTCGTTTCGCGCCAAAGCGGAACAACGGGGTGGAGGTGGGGATGTGTCCACCTCAATCATTATTATTACAGTTGCTGGATACGATTATTATTGAACAAAAAATAATAGTAAGAAGTAAGTTAAACTTCAAGTTAGTTAATTGCAGGCATGGCAATTATCTTGAAATTTTGAATACTAGGGTTTATTTAATGGAATGTGATTCCATGTGATCAATCTTCTTAGAAAAATGACTATTAGTAGATACTCGTATTGTAATGGATTCGACGAAAAGGAGAGGTAAACGACACACTTTATCATGAAGACTTATTCCAACAAGGCCTTGATCATAGATCGGTTATAAACATTTTGCCTTAATGAAGTAATATGCGCTACTCGAGGGAGTCCCAGTCCAGATTGATCATAGGTGTGACGTGGTTAGTTTCGATCTAGTTGCTCTTCGTTGGATCATTTCGCCCTTGTATATATTCCTTTTAGTGTAATGGTTCCAGACAGAGCAGGCATACAGCATACTCTAGATCCGGGCGGACTGGACTCGTGGATAATTATTTCATATTGTGTTGTCATAATGTCGGTTCTAGTAATATACCTATACAAATCACTTTCCTGTTAAATATTTTCACATTCGAATGAGAAGTTTATGAAAATGGCATTTCGAGGTCGGAATTTTCGGCAAACATGATGTGTACTCCTTGCGTGGGAAATGTGTTGGTCATGTTTGTTCAGATATAACAAGGAACAATGTAAACATGTATTTAATATCAAGCAGTCATAAAGAAACCGTCAGTATGTTGTCGGTTATTTCCTCTACTTGTTACATGTGGGCATGAGTTTTACCATGAATTCTGTTCTAGATATTAGTGAAAAATAAACATTAAATTGAGAGCGTCAGTTACGTTGAAGTATTGTAGACTTGAGAGAACATATAAAAGTGCACAATTTTTTGAATTTTTACAAGTTCATCTAATTGAAGCAGTGCGTGAGAAATTACAGCAACAGAATTAGTCTCGTTACAATCTCGTTAATTCAGGCAAAAAGTAACCACACGATATTCATATGAAGATAGCGGTGGTTGTTTTTGGCGTCTTGGTCCTGCATCTTGTTCGCGGAGATATGTACCTGCATAACCCCAGAGGATCGAATAATCGCCTAAATGAAGCTACTACTCCAAGAGCTAATGCTAACAGGCTCTTTGATTCACAGGTAAGCAAGAACACAACTATTTTTGGGGTAATTTTTTCTCGAAAATGCATGTAAAGGTTTGGGTGAGGAAAGATTAAAGTTTCATTCCTATTTGATGATTGTTCTATTTCAACTGTTCTATGTATGTTAATTTATGTTAAGCAGAATTAAGACGCCTTATTATTTGCATTCAAGCTCAAGCACTGTTTTAAACTTTCAAGGGACAAATGTTCAATAGCTTTGGAGACTGATCTTTAAGTGTGTCAGTGCCCAAACTTGGTAATGCTCTCTGCTAGCTAGTTTGCGCGACAATTCTTTATTAAATCTTTTAACATGCAGGTTTTAACATTTGACTGTATTCTACGTCAATGTTATAACCACTTTTGTTATTAGATTATACATGGATGCCCCAAAAGTTCTCCTAGCACTTTGTTTTGTGGTATTACAAGATACAACGTTAGCTTTGATAGAAATTTCACTGAGATATTTATAGGATGAAATCACTAATATTATTTTAATCAATTGATATTTTACTGATCAAATTAAATGCCAACCGTTTGTCTTCGAAATTGTCTTAAGATGGCGACCCCAATATTTCACCTCGTCCAACGGTCCAAAGTGTGGACATTAGTTAAAAAGTATTTCAGTATTCTCTACAACTTATGGTTTGTTGTCCCTAACGTCAAGATTTCGTTTATCGGTAAAAATTGGTAAAAATAAGGTTGAAACACACTTAGCCAAGAAATGAAAATGGCCTGAATTTGCTGTTTTGCGACAGAAAAGATGGATAAGGAGTCATACGAAAAAGAGCAAAAAATTATTATGTAAGGGCAAGCAGTAAGGTACGTGAAGAGTATTGGATTTACTTGGTTTTATCAGATTTACCTTTGAAATGACAAACCTTGTCCAAACTAATTAATTATTAAGCTTCATAATACAATTCCTGATCATTTTACCTAATTTGCATATTTTTGACATTTTGGAAAAAAGATTGGTATCAACACCTTAAGTGATTTTAGAAGTCAAACGGTTGGTTATTTTGATCAGTCAATACTAAAATTGTATATACTGAAATTATATGATAGTTATTTCATGCAGTCTTAAAATATGAAACTTCTACAAAAAACATAGTGGTTCATTTTTTGGCGCACCCATGGAGTAGGTGTTTATAGGTGGGTATACCCAAATGCTTGTCACAATTCATAAACCGTTAGTTGTTTTTATGCAATAAATGGATCAAACATGTCAATGAAAATAATTGTTCTTTATGATCGCAAATTCGAGAATTAATGGCTAAACCTTTAATATTTATAGGAATATATTCTGCAAGGACGATCAGTTGTTTAAATTCTGACACACTGATTTGAATTAACGTTCTTGTCCTGATTCGTAAAATTCATTTAATTGTTGTATATATTTTTATGTAATCCTCTTAAAATTTGATCAAAATATGACTATATATCATTGAGCTATTTTCAACTAACATTTGTAGAACAATAACAATGGCGGTTACAACGTTGGCGACAGGCTTTCTTCCCCTTCAGGTGCCACTCAGAACAATCAATATAATATGGTGAGGGCCTATAGTTTTCCATTATTTTGTGTTTTCGTGCATTTAAATAGAAAATCATAATTTAATATGTTTATTAAGACTCTACATTGAATTAACAAGTCAATTTAAGATTTCTAATCTTATACTTATATATAGGCTACAACAATTTAAGACGAATTCACTAAAATATGCATGTTGAAGTATTGAATTTTAATAGTATTTAACGGTATTAAAAGTAACATCTTTTCGCATGTCTTGGACTCAGTTCTGCATTTCTGAAATGGTCTTCATATACTCACAAGTAATCACATGAATTTACGGCATAAATATAGGCGTATTTCCAGAGCGGTAGAGATTACAAGACGTTGGATGGCCTTACAGGAAAATCTCTTATAACAATTGAGTGGACAAACCAACATGGATGTGGAGACAAAGACCTCAACTGTAATTTTGTGATCCAGTATAGATGTCAGGAAGATAAAAAGCATCAAACAGTGAATCAGTATTCAATTAGAAATGGTGAGAAAAGATAGAAAACTATAAGAGTTATCAAATAATAGATATAATAAACTCTTCGTTTTTCCATTTAAAATTATATAAAGTTCCAATTTATTCGGTTTGCTCTATATAAATGTAAGATGAAAAATTTGTTCATAGTTGAGGATAATAATGATGGAAATGTCGGATGATATATTATAATGTTGACAGAAGTTTCTCTTTGATATTTAGATATGTAATGTATGATTGTGTATATATTTATATATGTAAATAATGAAATAAACAAAGTAAGTGGATGATCTGTAGACATATGTGTTAATAATTGGTTCTTTATAGGTGGTTATACTACTGCGCCATTATATACGTTTAAAACATATACAGCTCGTTATTTAAAAGATTCAACAATAAAGGCTAACTCGAAAGGCTTCTATTATGGCCTACATGAACCATGGGAATGGTATGATAAATGCAGAAAAAGGAAGCGAAATTTTGGTAAGAGAATAAAATAAATTACTAAATTCAGAAGAATTGCATCTTGAAAACTCAAGATGTGAAATAAAATCAACACAAAATTGCATATGGTGATATTTCGACAAAACCCTCTTATCTCCATATAACTGTAATTACAAATTTTATCATCATAAATTTTATCACCATGCATATATATAAATGTCTTGGTTTTAGTCCATATATATCTTGGATTTTCAAGATGCAATTCTTGGAAATTTTTTTAGATTATACTTTTTGAAATTGTCGGCTGGAAATAGATTTTGTATAGTTTGCTGATTAAAAACTTTGACCGGTCTTCCTCTTTGAGAAAGTTGCCATCTTTTTGCCATTATCTTGAAGGTACTGAAGTACGTCCAGGGGTATAGTTTTTAAGTTTATCAGGAAAACAAAAGCACTTCAAGAAATAAATTGTCGGTTTTTAGGAAATAAGGTCAGATGCCAGTATGATTTATGTCGTTATAGGGGTTTCGATACTCCATCTGCAGTTAGAGCAAACGCCTTTTACCCACTAGATCGTGATTTCGAGCGTAGCACTCACAAGAAGATAACTAGAAATACTGCATGCAGCAACCCCTCGCCACAGCTAAACAACGACAGTTTCCATCCAACATTATACTAAGCGGTTTATGCAGGAAAAAGGCCGTTACACCAGCAGTTTTCTTCTGGAAATGGGATTCGGTAAATCAGTGGCTGTGTTTGGTATCTTCGATTCAGGCATAATTTTCGCTAAAAAACAGAATTGAATTCTCTCCCCCCCCCCCCTTCTCCCATTTATGATGCACTCAAAGGACAGCATCTGCATACAAGTGAACTTCTTGACATAAGCGTTTTCGTTCATCTCAAATGAGTTTGAAGGAAAACAATACTCTAATAGCTTGAAAGGAAAACTGTAAGGAAACCGGGAAATATATATAGAGTTTAATATAAGTTAACGGTTTTTCACTTTCACAGGGTTTCTTGAAAGATACGCAACGGAAATATTTCTTAAGTAGTGGAAGCACTGTAGTCATAGCAACACTGACACAAAATAATACAAATTTTTAGGGTAGCTACTAAGCAGGATACAAATCGGCCGAAAATAATTAAAAAATAGTTGTTTTAGCTATAGAATTCCCGAATTTATGATGTAGGTATATGTTATTATGAAGATTTAAGATTTTGGTAAATATCAAGATTTTCCATCTACAAAACCATTCATATGTCATTATTAGTTATATGAGCTTTAAACTAATGTAAAATTCAACCTTCAGATCAAATATAACGTTTCGAAATGTTCACAAAACTAAACTGCATTTTACCGATAAAAATTCCTTTTTGAAATGAAATCAGTTTAAGATATATAAAGTGTAAAAATGATTTCGTTCTCCTTTTAATTTAGACCTTTTTCATCATATAAAATATACGATACTTTAACCGTAAATAAATGAAAAACTTTTTATATAAAGCAGGAGTTTTTAGAACAAAAATACATCAACACTTTTATTGTTTTAATAATATAGCTATAAACAAACCTGCCTCTATATATTTTACTTTTTGTCGTTCATTTGTCGCTTGGACTCTTCTTGCTAAAGTTAAAGCGATAAGATCCGTCCACAGTTCTTCCAATAAAGTCCCAAAAGCGACCTTTAATTCAGACTTTCTCAAGTTTTTCTATGATCTCACTCACTCCACTCCTGACAATCTGCCATACTTTTGAGATCAGTGAGGTGACCACCCACCAAACCTTGAACCACGCGCCCGCGATTATTGATGAACTTTAGATCTCCCATGGATTTCCGTTTTTCCGGGTGTGATAAATAACCGAGGAAAATTAGTACCTCGCCCCGGGCTGTCGCCCGGAACGGCGCTTCGCGCCGTTGGCTCGAATGTTGTGGCTATTGGAGGGTACTTCGGTTTTCTTTTAGCTGCATCAAAGAAGGACTCATATTCAATTTTTCCCTTTGAACACCCTGATGATGACAGATATAGATATATGATATAATTGATGTCAAACATAGCACAAGATTAACCATCTTAAAATATTTACTGTTTTTCGCTGTAGGTTTATTCACGGCCGACCAAAACTTGAATGGAAAACATTTTAGTATATACACTCGTCAAAATCCCAACGGAAATCGGCGTGGTTATGAATGTCCAGAGGAAAGGGATTACTATCCTTATTGGCATCCCACTGATTGGGTTGATATTGCAGTCCTGACTGACGACCAATCATTTTGCAGCTATTACAGAAACGAAAGCTTTAATGTGAAGCCAAAAGGTTATAGATATTTAAAACTTATTGAATGATCGGAACAAAGCATGATATGGAGACAATAATATGGAAATGCTATTTCCATGGTATATCCGTATTATATATCCATAGGATTTTCATAGCATGAAAATGGCAATGTATAGAGAATATTACATGGTTGCGTGGAAATATGGAATTTATTTCGAGTGTTGAAGAGAATATTGCTCATGAATGAGCGTAGCGAACGAGTGAGCAATATTCTCTTCAACACGAGAAATAAATTCCATATTTCCAAGCAACCATGTACTATTGTATTTATTTTATAAGCAAATTATAAACAAACGACAATTCATATAGAAACTCAAAACAAATATGTAAATAGTACACAAATAGTAGGCCTAATATGTTTTTGATTGGCTTGCAAAAATGATATTTTCACACGTATAAAAATATCGTATTTTTTACGTGTGTTTAAATACGATTTTTCTCAGTGGCATAAAACTCTATATAACACTTATGTTTATGTAATAAATTTACATACTAATTACATACAATTTTCATACTATTTTCAACTATATGATCCATACTATTTTCATAGTAAGGATTTTGAAAAAGCAATATTCCATGCAGTGCTGCTGAAGTCGAAAACTGACTGAGGCGGATATCACAAACTCATACAAGTCTTTATAATTCTTCATCAATCACGCGAAATCTGAACGTTTTTCTTGTATCATTATTATTATTATTTCATTTGTAGGAAATCAACTTCATTGCATGTTTAGGTCATACTAACGTCAGAATGCAGGCGTTTTTTAATTTAAAATGTTTTTTTCAATTTTAAATTATTGTTATAGCCTACTGTTATATTTAGCATTAACATTTTTAGGAAGATAATCGACTTACCTATATAAAGCAGTTATATTGTGTTATAATCTCAATTTACAAGACAACGAGACATCACTGGCGTTTTGAAAGCCATGCATATACTGTATTTATATCGTAGAAGAACTAAAAAAGATTGCCAGTGATATAAAGCACAAAACGATAACAGTTCTTGTGTGTTTTTTACCCTTTTTCTTTCCTAAAATCTTTAGGCGAATGCTTGGAGTACTATAGCAATGGCAAGGATTTAAAACACCAATCAGAATATAACAATAAGATTGAATGTGAGCAAAAAAAAGGCATCTGGGTTGAATTCAGCCACTATTTAGAATTTTATCCACAAGCCCAAACCGAATCAGAATGTAGGGACGCAAGCACGGAGGCCAGACGTCTTATTTGGGCCATACCATATCGTTCAGAAAATATAGATAATCTAAAAATGGAAGGTAAAAATGTAAAATCGTTGCAACGTTGTTTGGTCGCTCTGGATCCTCCTGAATGTCTGAAGACTTCGCATTCCAGATCAAACCATTTGGGGAATGTAGCTGGAGTAATTTCTCAACGATACACCTGGGTTCTGCCTCATTTCCCGTCTGGAAAAGCACAAAGATGTGTTCTACGTGCCAGGTACGTTAACACAGCGGTATATGAGCCGATTAATTTCTGACTAAGTGTATAGGTCTCTCGATCATTGATCTAGTGATAACATTAAAGATTAACTGCAAGTTAGTAAAAGAAACAATATCCGAACGTACCCATGAGTGAGAAGAAGTTGAATGTCGATCCGTTACTTGACAAAAACGTACTCTGAACACAGCAATGCATGAAAGAAATTTTGCACATGGAATTCTTTCTTGACCATAAAATACCACACGAATAACGAAATATATATTATTCAACCTACATGTCGTTATGTTTGACGTTAAACCTGGTTGCCGTGAACGAATGAAGTTTAAATTCTTGTTGTATGTTTACAGGTACAACATTTCTACGGGAGATTATCCACCATTCGATACCTTTAGCGCTCAGAATGACGACGTGTAAGTGTTACAGGCTTGATGTCTTTGATATCACGTCCGAGGTGTGTCTGTGCGTCAGTCTTTGTCTGCAATATCCTCCCCAATATTTTCCTCGTCCAGTAGAATTTATAATATTTTCCCGTTATCTGCTTTTCTAAATATTTTTGTTTGTATTGTTTAATTGCTCGGTGGTTCGCTTTAAATTCTAGTCGGTAGTTTTGCTGATTTGGTGGGCAATCTGCATGGTCAGAGAATGCCAGATAAAAGGTCTTTTTAGTAAATATTTGCTGGATGGTCAGCTTTAATCGTCTTTTTAGTAAATTAATGGGTTGGCAATTCTCTCAATTGATTACTTATAGATAGATAGATTTAGTTTATCTGATCTTGAAATTTCAATGCCTTCCATATTTTTACTTCTTCACTCTCACTTCTGCTATCAATACTTCTTTATTGCAGTGACAATGGCGTCTCTTCCCCAGTACGAAATAATCCCGAAATAAAAGTAGGCCATGTGCAGTTTCCGCTACTACTTGCCATCAACACAGCGCAGTTTGGTCGTGTTTTCCAAGATCGCTCACATGTGTTCAAGCTTCGCCCAAGACCAAAGACAGTCTCAAATGAGGACGTCATCTATAATTTAAACGTGAGAGGAAAACGCGGTAATATCGTTCAGGTGTATCCCGCCGTAGAGTATGACTTTATTCCTAAGCGTCTCAGTATAAAGGCTGGAAGCTTGGTTCATATTCAGTGGACAGGTAGTTTAATTAATGCAGAACTATAAGCTGGTTCCAGAGGGTTTAATATTTTTTCCAATTTGGAAGTCTGAGCCCCCTTCTTATTTTTGCGTCACCTTTCAAATGATCCAACTGCATGCATAAAGCGCAAAGTGTGCTTGATTTTGTATCATGATGGGAAACGACCACACACCTCCTAATTATGGGACTTGAATTCAATTTATGTATAATATTCAAATTGAGTCCGTAAATAGAAGTAAGGATTGAAGTTTACTGGTAGCAAAAGATAATATCGGCCTTGATAAGTCTTCATCTCCCGAGAAAACCAGATTCAATAATTGTCGTTCGTAAATGTATGCTAAAATTGGTCAGAATAAATGTTTTGATGCTACGAAATATTTTCTTTTCTTTTACAGGTTCAAATACAAATCCTAGTGGAAACGATGGACAGGGACAAGCAAGTAAGTGTGGAATCTTATAGACCATACTTCTTATTAGATAATTTTTATTTAATGATCCTGCGCCATCATATATCTCCAGCTATCACCAGTGGCGTTAGTGGTGTAGTCCCTAACGTTAGCAAGGGTGCTCACTTATCTTAAGTTCATTTACATTTTGACATCGTGAAAAATATTCTGCAAACTGAATAACTGTGTGTTTTATATATTTTACCTAGCTAATACCACAATCTGGGTAGATGCAAGCTCTTCGGAAAATATACCTGGCAGTTCATTGTGCACGCTTAATGGCGCGATGAAGATGAAACTTCTACCTTAGTTTCCTTTCAATTATCTTTTACTTGATCGGAATAATCAATTCCTGATATTTTTCGTTGTAGAAACCGATCGAAACAACATGGTTGAGATGAAAAACCCTTCTCTAAACTATCCTTTACAATCCGGAGAAATTTTATCCCTCTTCAAAAACGCTGAAATCATCTGGTCCCACAACATTAAGACTAAAACGAAAGAAGATCTAATCCTAACCATCGCGTCATCTGGTTTCTACAACAGCGTAACACTTTGCCAGGCCTCGCCAAAGAACAAAGGAAAGCTTGATTCTCTTCTGAATAGCGCTCCAGCTTCATATCCTGGCGTTTTGCTGAGGTTCGCACCTGGGACGTACTACTACATGTGTACAAGAAATAACAATTTCACCAACCGGAATCAGAAGGGGCGAATTCATGTTTACACCAATGGAAATAAAACCCTTGCTAAACGTTCCGGTCCTAATCGTCTCATTCGGCAGGCACTTTTCAACAAAACTTACTATTAGAAAGACATTTTAAGACATTTTGGAAAGTTTCCACATTGAGTTATATGTTAGTTTGAAAAGTGCTTTTGAGAGGAATGCATTTTTGTGGAACTGTTCTGTTTAAGTCTACTCCTCGAACTTTTTGTAAAACTTTAGAGACGCTTTAGAGAATAAGTATTTGTTAGATTTATGTTGGAAATAGTGTTGTTTAATCAATGAAATAGATCATCTTTTTATTGGATATTCTTTGCAAATTTATCTATTAGACTACTAATAAGTATATTTATTCTATAAGAAAGTTTGAATTCATTCTCTCCTGCTTTCTTTTATTATTAAGAACGTTCAGAGCAGAGGTAAATAAGCAGTGTAACCATAACCACTTTAAAGAAAAATAAAAAGATGGGCGTGCGGCCAACGCCATTTCCCATACAATTTCCAACAAAGAGTGAGAGAATTACGCGTTGATGTTTCATTCATTTCCTTCAATTCTACTTTTTCTTCGATCGCTGAGATTTTCTTGATATGCCCTTAAAATTTAATGGAATCAAAGGCCTGGAAGTGGAGAAACGCGGTGGGTTTTTTGACACATTCTTCAAGCCATTTTACCCCGGATCTAAGTAGTCTATACTATGAATCCCACATGAAAGAAGAATAGTATGGATAAACAAAACACAAATCCAAAATGATCAAAATCCACTGAAAAGGTTATTGAAGGACGAAGGTTGTTTAAAGATCTGAAACAATAAGGCTTCTCATTGACAAACCACAAGTTGTTTGAGGCACTTTAGAATACTATAAAATCCAATGCATTAAGAACTATTAAAAACATTAAAAATACATTAAATACGGTTTAAGAGATTTGTTAAAAATAGTTATTGATTAACTTTTCCTAAGATGGAAAGGCAATTCGTTCTAAGATTATTTTGCAGCCAACTATTTTGTTCCGTGATATAAAAAGGAAAATGGTTACAAGATGACTTGCTTGATGATTTGTTACTGTATTTCATTCGAGGCTCTCAGACCACAGACACTCTCAGAGACAAAGAGCAAGTCTCTAAGACTTACAATAATTATATAATAGATCTACTCAGGGGAACAGGTGGGCAATTTGTCGACGCTAACCGAAAATAGCGGGCTGATTTCTTCTGGAGTTGCCATTATTATTATTATTATTATTATTGGTCTTTATTAATGATTTGAAAAAATACATATCAAATTTACATATTTAAAGAAATTATAACACAGAAGCTACTTAATACATCAATATTATGATAAACTATTCTATTCATTATCTACATACAAATTATACTTAAAAATCAGTCTGTTAAAAAAGCTATTCTTGAAGCGTTCTGTGTTACATTTTGGCCACAGTGAGCTTTTGTTACGCAGATGCCTGGATGAGTCTTTGACTATAGGTATAGGTAGCATATCTTTAAGCGGATGATTGTAGTTATTTTTTATCTTTCTCCAAATGTTACGATCACTTCTCTCTAATAGTTTGTAAATATCATGTTTGCTAGAATAATTTCGTTTAAAACATTTAGTTAAGAAGCACTCTATATATAAATCTGGGGTAGACGAGCCATAGACAGATAGACCATACGATAGCCATTTTCGCGCCGAAGAGCAAAAGTATAAACTTTCGGAGAATATTTTAGCTGTTTACTATCAAATATGGTTATCAAACAGTTGATAATCTTACTGAGGAAGACCAACGGTTTCTGAAAAGCTAAAGTACGTCGAAATCGGCTTTGGAATAGAATATATTTTCACCGGGGAAACATGAAATAAATCGATGCTGATATTAACCACAAGAATTTGCCCATGGCTACAGAGCTAGTTGGATTTAAGCAGATGTTAAAAAGTAAGTGAAAATGTGAACTTTGTGAATTATACTTTCATTAAATGTTTCAGAAGGTCTCTTAATGCCAAACTAAACGAGTGACAGAGTCACTGTCCGGTCTGTCCTCAAGCAATAACCATAAGTCATTATTAAGAATTTGTAGCACATTCCCTCGGCACATTCTACGGCGTTTACATGTTCAGTCTTTTCGTCTAGGTATTTCATAGTTATAAAAGGTAAAAAGACTTTATAAAGCTAAAAATTTGTAACGAAATGTCTGAATTGCCCAAGGCTGGCGCCTGAGTATATATATATATATATAACAATGTGTTACTGTGTTCAGACAAATTCTTAATAATGACTTATGCATGGTTATTGGTTGAGGACAGACTGGACAGTGACTATTTCAACATAAACATTGAACACGTACCAATACCAGAAGGTACTCGTCTCCCTATCATTGAGGTTCATGTGGTGGAAATTTTTTGATAAAACAAAAAAGAACAGCTCCTGGTCCTGACAGTATAGCTTATTGGATATGGAGGGATTATACCTTATACCTAGCACCGATGGTTACAAAATTAGTAAATGCGTCCCTCAACCAGCAGCATGTCCCTTTAATATGGAAACTTGCTAACATCACACCTATACCCAAGGAATCTCCCCTAACCGACTGTTCTCAACTTAGACCTATATCATTAACTAATATAATAATCGCTGAAATTTAGCAAGAAATTTCCTCACAAGCCAAGTTGTTAATTGATAAAGACCAACATGCTTACATAGAAGGTACAAGCACAATAACTGCCTTAATCACATGTCAACATTATTGGCTAAAATGGCTTGACGAAGACGTAGACTTTGTTCGAATTATATCGTTCGACCTAAGTAAAGCATTCGATTCCGTCCCACATGACATCATCTGCGAAAAATTAAAAGCAACGAATCTTAATCCATATGTGATTAATTGGATAATTTATTTTTTAACAAAAAGAAAACAAAGAGTTGTAGTATAGATGGAATTGAAACGGATGTAACCAGAGGTGTGCCACGGTTCTAGGCCCATTGTTGTTTTCTTTTATGCTTAATGACATAAAACCTGCTGATGGAGAAAATAACCTTCTAGTCTAATTTGCCGACGACATGATAGTCAGTGCACCAGTGAAAAATGCTAGAGACACAGCTTCAAATGAGGTTAATAATATTAAAGATTGTGTAAACGAAAATAGGATGACTTTAAATCTCTACAAAACATGGGAAATGGTGTTGAGTAAAGGAGTCTTAAAACAACTTCCTCCTCCAATTGATGGGATTGAACGCAAGGAATGGCTTAAACTTCTTGGAGTAAGCTTTCAAGACAACCCCTGTTGCTGGGACTTACATATAGATAATTTACTGTCAAAAGCTAGTGGACGAATGTACATCCTCAGGGTTTGTAAGTCACATGGATATCCCTTAAATCCTCTGACTAAACTATACGAAAGTTTAACCGTATCGATAAATTGTTAGGACGAGCCTACCGCTATGGATATACTGACACTAAATATAATATGTCTTCTATAATAGAACAAAGAAACAAATTTTTATTTAGTAAAATTTCCAATGACGAAGAACATCTTCTCTACGTACTTTATCCTGAGAAAAAGGAGAACATTTTACGGAAACGTGAACATAACTTTATTCTTCCTCGAGTCAAAACAGAGAGATTCAAGCGAAGCTTTGTAAATAGATGTCTTTTTAACTACTTCTAATTAGTTATTTTGCAAATTAAGAAGAAGTCAGAATACCATTTTAAATTAAACACATTAGTATAAACATGGATGTATTGTGCAAGTAGTTTGTAGTACAACATATATAAGTGGTACAAGTTGCCACTCAGTTTATATCACAGAAAACATATATAAGTGGTACAAGTTGCCACTCAGTTTATATCACAGAAAAGTCAAATTTTTTAATTTGTACTTACTATTACAGTACGTATCTTCGCACTCTTGCGGTCTCTTTATTCGAACGTCTGCTCTGTATCACAAACTGCGAGACTAAAACCGACATTCCAGCGTCTTTGAATCACTGAACCACGACGGTAAAGCAACGTTTTGACGACTATATGTGTCCTCGCCTAGTATGGTTTGTTGTACTCTTCTAACATCTCCTTCAAGCTTGCTGAAACTACTTTGGTAAAAAACACGACTGAAAAACAACCGGTTGCTGAAACAACCAATTGTCATAATTTGTATGCCTAAGTATGATGTTAAACCCATGGGTGCGTAAACACAATAAAGTCATATTTTAAGCATGGATAAGTTATTGGTTTCGTTTAGTCAGTTAATCGTCAAAAGGTGGTTTGCAACCACGTGCAAACTATCCCAAGGGATTCAAAGAACAAAGCGATTTTCGCCATGTTGGATGAAATTTGAATTGCAAACAAAGAAAATCCTTCTCAAATTTTATCCAACGGTTCCGCACGTTACGTCCATGACGTAACGATATATATTTGGCTATATATTTTGTTGTGAAGGGGCAAGGGGACTTAATCAAGTTCTTCCATTAAAAATGGAGCTTATTAGAGGGGATTTCAAGTGAAAATAATATACATATTTTAGACCTAACCAGGAGCAATTAGGAAAAATGCAACTATAGTTTATAGGCCTCTGACAGGAATTGAATCTGCGGCCCTGCGATTGCGTACTGATTTTAACGAAGGCCCTACACCGGAATCGCAGAGCCGCAGGTTCAATTCTAGACTTGCTCCAAGTCTGTCTCTTAAAGGCGTTTTTATTGGGGAGTTTAATATAAAGGATTGGGGAGTTAAAGGATTGGGGAGTTATAAAAGACGCACGAAGTTATAAAGGGCTTAATTTAAGGGCGGAACGCCCGCATTTTCGTGCGCCCTTTATAACTCCCAATCCTTTATAACTCCCCAATAAAAATCCCTTTAAGAGACAGACTTGGAGCAAGTCTAGTTCAATTCCTATCAGAAGGCCTATAGTTGCATTTTTCGCTTCATGCTTCTCTGGTCATGTCTGGAATATGTATATAATTTTTCGCGCGAAATTTCAATGTACAAATACCTTTCAACGTTCAGTTCTATCGCGCGAGATGCCTAAAATTTAGATTGAATATCTACCCTTATTAGAGGGGTTTTAATAGATGATTTATAATAGCCTAATAAAGCCCAACACTTTCCTTTTTAGAGTAAAATCATCTGAAGTCGGTCAAACTAGCCCACATTAGGACACTGAATTAGACATACTGTAAGCAGATAGACTGCTTTCATTTTAATAAAGGTATTTGACAATGTCCAAGTGGCGGGAGTGCAAACACGTGCACGTGTTAAATCATCAGTTTTCACAGCTGCAACCCAACTTCCCCCCCTGGACATTCTAAAACATCAACATTTTACTAATTTTTATTCCTCTTGAAATTTGCATTTGAAGCGAGGATTCCGCTTTTTATACACCCTGCATGTAAACTGCACGCTTTTACGGTAATACTGTATTAATATCTCGAACGTGCGGTGCCAGTGTGGGTAGAGTATAGCAAATACGGCGGTTGACTGTTGTGTAAAACTACCTGAAAAATCCATTTTTATCACGTGATCGCTTTTGTATTCACTATAAAAGCACATGTTTTTCCCCGACCCATTCTACTAACTTCCAGACGAAGGGCCTTCGCTCGAAACGTCGAAGTTCTTATTGTATTTTTCAGGTAGTTTTACACAACAGTCAACCGCCGTGTAATACTGTATGTCAAATTTCGGTTATTGTAGTCATATTCCAGGTCATATTCAGACGTAGAAGAAATTCAATAAAGCAGAATTGAAGAATCTGAATATGATGTCAGTAGCGGAAAATCTGATTCACTAAAACGCGTGTACAGGATGCGTTTTCTGTGTGATTGGAACAGGATCCTTACTGGCTTTGCGAGAATATATTTTGTAAATATGCAAGTATAGCTAGCTTGATATGTTTCTCCTAGGAAATTTTACAAAGATTGGAAAAACTACGTGTGGAACAGCTTAAGGCGCTGAAAGAACTAGAAGTAAGTCATAAAATGCAATTAAAACATGGTCAGACCTGAATCTAGCTTGAACCTGAAAAGAATTCGGCTTAAAAATGATCTGCGTTTTTTAAAGCATATATTGGTCATATGTCAATTTTTCTGCCTCTGGAACGAAAGAAACTTTCAATTATTTGAGGAAGACCTCCAAAAACCTGGAGGATTGAAAACTAACGTTAAGCGTCATAAAGTGTTGATATACTACTCTCCATGTATGTATACTAGCCTATGTATTTGAGCAAGCATTTGGTCTCTGTTCTTCAGTAAATAGATTTGTTAGTAAAAAGATAGAGTCCACTGGGCGACAAAAACCGCCCACGGTAAACTAAAAGAAGATATTGTTTTGGAATCATTTGCAAACTTTCAAACTACTTCTGAGTAAATGCATTGCTCAGTTACAACAATCACATGCTGTGGTAGGTCCCGGAAATATAGGTCGAAAACTTAGAAGACGTTTCTTAGAAGGGCAACGCGAAAACATTTGGGGGAAATATCAAGATATCTGGTGTTTCTGGAACAATGTTTCCCGGTTTGCGCAAGCTTTAAGGCCCAATTAACTATTGAAAGAGGGAGGGGGAGATGTTTAACAGCGCCAAGAGCTCCGCACTGAAAATGTGATTATACAAAATTATCTCTAACATAAATGTGTCTTTACACAAACTTTAACTTTTTAGAAAGTAGAGAAAGCAAAGAAGAAACAGCGGCGTCGCACAGCCCACAGCTATCCCGGTTTTACGAAGAGTGGGGACAACAAGAACAACACGACTACTGATAACAATGTTACAACTCCTGCACAGGACCAGAATGATGTCATGGGTACGTCTTCAAAAAGTTGCAGTAGGATGGCGGAGCAAGGATCAAGGCAATTTACACCGAATCTAAAGAGTGTACCGGAAACTGAAAGTGAAAAGGTTTCCTTTTCAAGTACAAACGAGGACAAGTCTTCTTCAATACAAGATTCAGCTCAGGTCAAGTAAACAGAAGTTAAAAACTTGGAGCCGCACAAGACAGAACTAGTTAAGCAAAAGGAGGTATTGGCTACAAGAAGTATAGGTTTATTTAAGGATATCACTAGATCTGACACCAAAAACCAGCTTATTTGCTGACACGAAAGCAGAGAATATGCCTGCGCGTGTTGTAGAACAGAGAAATTCAGGAAGATTAACTAAATCTCTTAAGCTCCCTAAAATCTCCGGTCGCAGGTTCCAGTTGGCGAAAATCAAAGAGGCCGAAGACGGTTTCCGTTTCTGAGAAACAAGCATCTTTGAAAAAGATAAGGAAAGCGGAAACCATTGCAGGAACTGCGTTGGGAAAAAATTCTGGACCTCGTGGAATCTCCGGCGAGGCTGAAAATAGCGACAACAATACGAACACGAAACATGCAGAATGCAGCCGTCAGGATTCTGGCCTTAGAAGTACGTCAAAGAACACGTCACGACCTCGAAGTTGAATTTGGAGAACAAAAACATTCCAAGCCAGTCTTTAGAAAAAGATAGAAAGGAGAATTTGCTTTCAACCAGCTCAACTGTTTCCTCGCATAATCAAATGATTTCTCTCAAAGCATTTTTAATCAAAGTTTATTCGATGATAACCTTGAGGACCAAAGTGCTAAGGGTATTGAGCAAAAAAAGGAATCGGTGAATGAATTGGGCTCGAATGATTTGTCGTATTGTTGTGAACCCTTAACAAACAGGAAGGAAAACCATGGAACAGATAGTTGTAGAAATGTAGCAGACGTCGCAAACAAAAACATCAATAAAGGGTTGGTATGCAATAAACAAAAGGGGAAGAAGATTCATGCGGTGAATAAGAAAGAAAAGATGGAATGTGCTGAAACAAATTTGAACACTTTGCCACATGTAGAAAAGGTAGCAGAGTCATAATATTGATGCAGTTACAAAATCCTTTCCAGGTAAATAGATAGGGCTAGAGTGGTGCTATATTGAAACTTTTCTTAAATTAAAACAGATAAAAGTAAATCAATAAGAAATTCTTATATATATTTTCGCGCGTTCTTTTTGATGCAATAGAATATTTTCTTATCTCGAACGTGCGGTGCCAGTGTTGGTATTGTCTATACGAATTACTGCGGGTCTTTAGGATGAATATACTTGAAAAATACAAGAAGAGCTTCGACGTTTCGAGCGAAGGCCCTTCGTCTGGAAATAAGTGACTAACTTCCAGACGAAGGGCCTTCGCTCGAAACGTTGAAGTTCTTATTGTATTTTTCAGGTAGATTGATCCAAATGACCCGCAGTATTAAAATATTCTTGATGTCGTTCAGAGAATCCATTTTTGTATAGTCCGACTTATGAACTACTGTATACGCGCTATTTTGCTATATTATGTATTATATACTGTATTTAATATAATATATTATAGTTCTAAATTGTTATTTAACAATCCATGCGAGCAAAATGATTGCCCTTTGAATTGTGTTTTACATTTTCTAAATCTAATGTTTCTAAAATTTGATTTCTCGAAGCGCAAGCAGGTAAAATTATATCTATTCTTCGTAAAAATGTTAGAGGCTAAATTGAAGTATTCTATAAGATGGCAACTATTACAATACAAGAAATTAACTTATATACAGAAAATAATACTTGTAATTGGCGTTAATAATTCATCAAGAAAACACAAACGAAATCATGACCGTGAAGGAGCTTGTATATCTGATATCCTGCCATTGCCTTGCGACTATTCTTTCTCTCTGACCCACGCAACCGTATTATATAAATTAATGTCCAGTATAACGTACACATAAGGAGATCAGGGGAGTGAAAGCGGAATGGAGCTACCTTGCTGATTTAAGCAAAGTTTGTGCTTAGAAATTGAAAGACTTCCGCGGACGAGAAGTTGATCCGAAGAGGAGCAGGATGTAGAATTTCAAAATCATCAAGAGAAGCATTGTGACCAGAGTTGCTTAGATGCAAAAAATGGTGGTGCTGTCCCCAACTAACTAGCACTTTTTTGCATCTAAGCAAGCCTGGCCCCGCTGCTTCTTTTGATGATTTTGAAATTCGGTGATCCTGCTCCTCTTCAGATGAGCTTTTCGTCGTCCATATTTGTAACATTATATACTATATTCATTTACTCTGAAGATGTCTTAAGTTAAAGACGAAATTTTAGTTCTGTAATAAGTTTATTATGCGCACGTTATGGCGGGCATTAACTTTTATAATACGGCTATCTTCTCAACAAAAGTCATGTGGAGAAAAACGCGACAGGATTGTGGTAAGATCTGTAAAGGGAGAACAAATGAACAGACAGCCCCTATAACCTAGAATACATTTCACAAAATGAAGAGCGAGCCTAGGGCCCAATAAAATGGAATCGAATTCCCTTTTTTCTACTGTTGACACACAAGTGTCAACGCTGTGATGCATTCAATATCGGCCAATTGTTCATGGCCATAAACTCATAGACAACTTCCAATTTTCGCCTCTGATATCAGAATATCCAGATTGGATATTTTTTTACTAAAACCTCGTGATACCTTCGTTCGCGTTTTTCTTCCCTTTCTTCTTTTTCTTTGATACGACAGGAGAAGGACACTTAATCTAAATGAATAAATAATTATTTAAGTACTAGAAGTTACTATCTCAAGGAAAGCTCTGTCGAAGGCTGGCATCAACACCATGTGCTGTGTGTGTGACACCAGGTCTTCGCAAAAAATCACTTCAGAAACTTGCGCGAAGAACAGCCATACGATTGCCCAATAATTCGACTATGTTGTACCACTGATGGTTACGCTCTTTTAGCGGTATAAAGCATTGCTAACATTGTAGTAGCAAAAGCCGGGGAAAACCCAACTGAATTTGAGCGCAATTTACGAAAATAATTATTCAAGATAAATTATGCATGTTTAAAATCAATGCCAAGCTATAGAATTACATTTGCCTAGCGTATAATATTCAGAAAATATTTGGGCTATATGCGCAATATCAATTCAGAAATTGCTTGGATTGGTTGAGACTCGACTATGCAGTACAGATATTTATGGTAATTTTAGCGGCATAAAGTCTGTAGAAAATGTGATATTTTATGATATATTCAAAGTACAATTTTGCGTCTGTTCACTTTGAGGTTCACTTCATCTTGTTAGACTATAGAATTACACCGCCGCTTTAGTTCTCGGTATTCATGAAAAAAATTGCGCAAAATCTACTTAACGATTGCTTAGAAATTAGACTACTTCCTACAGACTTTTATTTTTACGCTCTTTTGGCTGTATGAAGAGGTATATATAGCTACAGTACGCGTCTTGTAAAAGTCATGCTATATAAACACAGTAAAATAGTCCTTCCATTGCCGAAAAAAGTATTCGGTAACAAGATACAATAATTATGTATCCATTTTCATGTCATGAATTTGTTTACAATAACCGGTTTTCATATATGTCTTCGATTGTTCAAATAAAAACACATGGTCATAGAGCGAATTTACTGTAAGTTTGTATGAATGAAAGTTTGTAATATTTTGAGAACATAAAGGAAAAAATGGATAAAAGGAAAAAAGGAAACATGCGTGAGCATACAATTACAATATATTGTTCACTCCCCCTAATTTTAAGAATGACTTCAAGCTCGACCTTTTGCCCCGGAACTTAACAGACATCTCCACAGTCGACTTCTCGACAATACATAGATCCGCGCAAATGACTGGGTCGAATGAACTCTGGAGAAACCTTAGCACGTCAAGAATTTAATAGTGTGCTGCTGACGCTCGGCAGCAATTATACGTATTTAAAAATTTATTGACTCATTGTGATCAAGTAAAATTTTATACAGTGAAGACTCTGTTATTCATTCACCTTATATACATATACCAACCGCTTAAGCCGACAATATCAGCTTACCGCGGCAGTTTTCAAACCTGCGACCTTTGTGTTACTAGTTCAAAGTTGTTCAAAGTTATCTACACGGCCAAGCCCGAAGAAGTCGAGGATTGATGAAATTTTACCTTTGTTGTCAGCTTTCTTTTTTTAACTCTTTTTGTCTTTCCAGTTTCGTAATTTATAACCGCGAAAGCTAACCAAAAAACAATATTTACTTAATATAATCACTAACGCTTTTTGAATAGGATATAGAACTCTCTGAAGAAGGACAGTTAAGATAATGTACATTAATGATTTCTCTATTCAGCTACAATCTTGGACATAACCCTTGAGACCATTACTCGCAATATTGCGAATTTAATGTACACTGGCAAAACAAATTTCGTGACCCCATCTCCTCCAGTTCAATGTTGTGAACAACCCCGAGACAACTTTTGATAATTTACCATGACCAAAGTTCAACATTGAGTTGGGGGAGTGGGGGCTTAAGAAGCACAACATGGTTTTACAGGTAATTTATCACAAGGGGTATGCAAATTTTGCATAGAGGGAAAAGTAGTCTCAACCAGTTAAGTCCAAGATTGTAGGTTCAACCCCATACGATTTCAAGTCATTGCTTGCCAGTTCAGTTTCCCTGTTCTGCTCCCCAAAAATGTAAATACGCAAAAGACAGTAGATGTATACTGTTCCTTCGGTTTAGGATTCAAAGATCGAACATAAACATACATTGACTGGTATGATGTCACTTCTATTTTCAATCAATTCTGTCCTGAATGTGACACCGAATATATTTCGCATGGCATCTACATCTCCCAAAGCACGGTGACGATCTGAAAGAATTTGACATTCTCATATTAATGTTTTGCGACAGTGACTGACGCAAGCAATGTTAACAACTGGTTCAAGTTATGATGCTATATTCGTACTTGTGCATGCGTGTGTAACACTAGACGGTGATGAAAATACCAAATTTGGTTGATCGTCAAGCAAGATACTTACCCACAAATTCTGCATCATGACAAAAACGCTGATGTAGAGAATCCATTCCCAATCGCGCCATTTGGAAATCTTCGTGACCCTCCTCTCGCAGCTGAAGAAAATATAAACTTAGATTTTAGCCGTCACATATAATTCATGCGTTTTGTACGTATATACAAAGTAGGTATGACAGCGTAATTATACTTACACACGTAATATCGTCCTTTCTAGATAACCTAGCATTTGCAATATTTGTGACAAGCCCCAATCAACGGCCATATTAACTTTTTAACAAACTAAAAGACGCGACGGAGCCTGCGACGAGGTGAGTTCAGCTGCATGCAGAACAATAATACAGTCAGGTCCGTCAACGCTATTGTGCACACGCATTTATGGAATGTCTAAACATTGTATCATAAAAACTCACTTGCTTGCAAAACTCGAATGTATCAGCAAAATGGATATTCAAGTATTTGATCAAATCAAACTTGAACCCTCCATGGGCACATAACACTAAAATAACACAAAACTAAAATAAGCTGGCTTTTCGCACAACCTATAAAAATCTATAAAATACAAAGTTTCAAGAGTTTTCCAAGACTTTTCGTGAAACGTGTAATTTGTATCCTGTTCGTGAAATTCGTATGTGAAAGAAATTTCAAGAGTTCTACCCTGGTGAGTTTTCACTTCTGGCAGCGCCTTTCACCTCTGAGATAAGGGGCTTCGTTTTCAGAGCCAGGGCAATTTTCCCTTTCGTAAACCGTCAGCTCGTCCCACCTCCACGCGTGAATCACACTCGCCCACGGGAAGTCCTCGTTCATTTGACCACTTTTGACCTCGTTCTTTTGACCACTTGACGATTTTAGACAGAGTAAACAAATCCACAGTACAGGCGCACTCACAATTTTCTGTAGACAGGTAAGTCTTTTTTTGGAAATTGGCTTATACAAGTCATATGATAAGTAAAGAATAAGTCATAATAAATAAAGGCATCGTATAAGTAAAAATTAATAAAGTACTGGTAGAATTTTTAATACCGCGTACACAATTCTGGGTATAGTATACCGAATAGTATATACAAAGTAAATTTTACGGTCTGAGACTATAAAGTCTTAAATAATGTTTACAACTTGCTATGAAATATATCGCTACGCGAAGTGTTATTATTTTGTGTTTCTAGCCGGGATATTTAGGTGTAAATGTTGTTATATGATATTAAACATTAAAAACTATTTTGTGTCACAATTCAAGTAAATTGTCAGAAAATATTGTTGAGTCAATTATTCTGGTTATTTCGTTTCAGTACTTTTTAAGATCGCCTCCGTCTAATTTCGAACAAGTGGCTAGTAATACTTGCGGGCAAGCAATTCGTTAAAAAAATTGAATCCGCTTGTGTAGATTCGTAAAAATAGCGGCTAAATTCGCCATGTTTGCAACACTGTCTAAAAATTAACACATGTACGAGAATACGAGGAATATGCTTTACAAGAGTTGTTGCCAAATAAGTTAAATAGACCGTTGAGACAGAGAGGACACGAGTTCGAGTTGCCTGTAGTAAGAACTGAGCGTTTTAAATGCTCTTTCTTAAATAGATGTCTTTTCAAGTTTATTTGACATTCTTTCGTAATCTTTAATATCTAATTACATTTTATAATAGTCTTCCATATTTTAGCTAAATAAGTAGCTTTCAATTTGTAAATAGCGGATAATTTTCTTACATAGCATATATAATTCAAACCTGTAAACTCAGACGTGTGTTTTGAGTAGTGACAATAAAGACTTCTATCTATCTATCTATCTATCTATCTATCTATCTATCTATCTATCTATCTATCTATCTATCTAACATGCTATGAGAGCTGGGACGAGCTGACCGTTTGCGAAAGGGAAAATTGCGTCGCCGAGAGGGGGAGGCACTTACCCCGGGCAGCCAACCTAAAGGCAATTTTCCATTACAGCCGCTTTGCCCGCGCGGGCGGAGCGACCATGTTTCAACTTTCGCTGTAGGTGTCTAGCATGATATTTTTTTGTCCGCTTTACACCTCGCGGACACGCCTGAAAGTTGAACTACATTCAACTTTCTTGGCATGCCCGCGAGACTAATTATTCACGTGATTCGGATCGGTCGCTTCGCCCGCGCGGGCAAAACTACCGTAATGGAAAATGGCCTTAATAGGGGCTCCTCCACGGGCGTTTTATTGATTGGAGCTGGGAAAATTAGGGAGCGCACGCACGGGCGGAATGGTAAATGCGGGAGTATCTTCTTATGTCGCCCGTGCGTGCCCTCCCTAGGGTTTTTCGGCGATCCAGGTCACTCGTTGGTTCGATTCTCGCTGGGAACTCATGACACTTATTTGAAAAGGGTCGGTCAACGCTCTGCCGAACGTTGTGGGTTTTCTCCGGTTTCCTCCCACAGGGAAACTGACCCTTCGACCGTAGCTGTGCTCCATGATCAGACATGAGTCATAAGGTGGTTGCCAGAGGCGCCCTTATAGAAAGCCTTTAGCCCTTGTCAAACGAGGATGAGAGTTAATGAGAGTTTCATCAACTCTCATGCCCAAGTCAAACGAGAACAAGAGTTCCATGAGAGTCGCGACAGAAATATTTTAGCGCGCGAAACGGTGCCCTTAGCTTTTCTTGTGATAGACACAGTTGTACCGTGTTATTTGGTTATGCTAATTCTTATAGAAAGTGCAGAACATTAGTCTGACTATAGTTGTTTAAAATTCTTATGCAACATTCATGACCGGTCAAATCAGCAAAACTTTCATCAAAATTTGAACCAGCTCAAAGTTGAGCTAGTACAGTACATGAGAGTTGATAAACTCTGGTGGTCAACGCGAGCGAGAGTTGCAACTCTCATTAATTCTCATCAACTCTCATCCACGTCTTACATACAGGTTCACGTCCCACACTGGCCATACCTGGGTAATGCTTTAGCCCTTTTCTTCTGGACGCCTGCCTTGTAACATTCTTAATAAATTTGGCCATACTCTTAAAGACCTCGGGGAATCGTGCGGCACCTTCCAGGTCTTCCTTTTTGATGCCACACTTCTTTACGGCTACAAACAAACGACGTTTCATTTAAAAATATAACTATAACGCCAATCAGAATACAGTATTTGCAAAAAACTCGTCTGTTTAAGAATCGTAGCCGCTGTTTCTGAATTGACCGTAACGAAAAAGGTTGCCGAAAATACCTGGAATCGCGGATGTTAAAAGCGCCAAAAAAATTTTTTCTCCCAATAATTTTTGTGTAATTTAAGCCAGCCAAAGACAAAGTGTTAATCAGCTGGATGGAAATCAGCTGAAAATGTTGTTGAGGCTATTAAATAAAGTTTGGTATGTGTTGTGATAAAAGGACGAACTACATGTACTGTACAGAGGATTAAACATAGCCTTATAGGCAACTTTAGTTAGGCTAATATGCCGTACTACAATGAGTAAGAAACACGGCCATAAGGTTGAATAAATGTGAATGGTTGACACAAAAAGTTTCCCATACAGTTAGAATTCGGGAATAGAGTTTGGGGTGGATAACACAAAATGCCGTTTTCAGTGTGATCGAAACACGTTATTCTCTGCACTTTCACTTAATACTCTATGACTATTCGCATATAATACATTAAAAATATTTAATATTGATAGATCACTTACTGAATCTGGATAGCTTCTTGTTCATATAGATCATGGAATGAAATACTCGATCACCGGACGATGTTTCGCAATCGTAGGACATTAGAAGAGGCTTTGCCTTTGCACCATCCACTTTCTGCTGCAAGATCAAACACAAAATCGAGCGCATTTAACGCGAGCTCAGGTGCGTACTTTGAGTTCTGTTCAGTATTGTATTTGAGGGGGGTTGTTGCACTGCAGATTAGATTTCATACCGTTATTTGGCTATATTTCTCACGAGATATTTTATTTTGGACTCCAGAGTATTCAGTTGGAGTCATCTTCAAGTTCCTGTGTACGTACGGTAATACTACGTAGAATTCAGATTCAACAAAGTCAAAGAGTGAATTCGACTCACGAAAGGTAAATACCAATTATATTTATAGTCATAGTATGGTATGGGAATTATGGCCATGCATGCATGAGTTGAGTTTAGTTACTTGGCCTATTATTTATTTATTTCAAATTTGTATACAATCTAGATATATTCATTGCTTGTAATGCCTAAAGGCAAACAAAGCCAACATGTTGGTCTAAAAAATGTTGGATGATGTTGCACATTGTTCTCTTTTATTGACTTAGAATTTAACCCCAGCTAGCAAGTTGCATTTATATTGTACCAGTAAATGAGGTCGGTAATATTCGAGTTGAGCACTTCGAATTAAGCCCTCCGAGTTTAGCCCCGACCACGCCCTAACCACACCCACGGTCCGCAAATGCTCATGGCATGAAAAATGCACCAATCAGAAACGCGCAAGGTTTTACTAGCGTATTTAGCAATAAACACAAAACTTTGAGGAATAAAATAGAAAATCTCCGATATAGACATAAATTTTTGAGAAAATCTACTCGAATATCGACTAGAATGTGAGGCAAGTTCTATTATTATTACTTCCTACTAAAATAACAACGAAAATTGGTATGGTATTATTCATATGATACGTTGAAGTATGGCTTATAGAATGGCGCCAATCACTAGCCCCTTATGCACGTCTTTACGTTGATGTGATTCATAGTAGTGAACTTTATTTAGTCACGGTGGACTCATCAGGATTTTACACACTTATGATAAAGTAACAAAGGAAATTAGCTATATGATAAATTATACTATACATATTTACAAAACTACCTGTTTTTCATGAGTGCCGTGCATTAAATTGATTAAAATTAGATAAAATATTTAAAAATTATTGAATAAAGTTGCTACAGTCAGACTTAAATTTATGTAAAGTACTAGCCTGTCTTAACTCAGTAGGAAGAGAATTCCACAGTACTGCACCGCTATAACTAAAGCTATTTTTCAAGTAATTAGTACGCGGTAGTGGCAAAGCTAGTTTGTTACTGGTGTCTCTCAATGCATAATTTGTGATACTATTGCGATCAACAAACATATTAGAAAGATAATCTGGAGCAAGACCATTCAAGGATTTATACACCATGATAGCCTTGGAAAGCCTACGCTGAGATACAAGATTTTTCCATCCAAGACTTTCGAAAAGATAATCGGCATTTGTATCATAACTAGAAGATGTTAATACCCTGGCAGCACGATTTTGTAATTTTTGCAATTTGTTAACTAGATAACTACTGCAACTGTCCCAGACAGCAGAGCAGTAGTCGAAATATGGTTGAACTAAGCACTTGTAAATAAGTTGCATTGTGGTAAAAGGAACATAAGGTCTAATGCGTTTTAGTGCACCAATACCGGAAGCAACTTTTTACTCAGTTTCTCAATATGAACATTCCAGGATAAGTTCTCATCAATATGTACGCCGAGTGATTTTGTATGAGAGACTTGTTTAACTGGAACGTTATTTATTACTAATAAAGGAGTAGATTGAAAAGTATTTATTCTTTGGCGAGAGCCAATTAGCATAAATTCAGTTTTAGTCTGGTTTAAAGTAAGTTTGTTTGCTGATAACCATTCACTGACACTAGCAAGATCCTCGTTAAGATTATGATTAATTTCATGTATGTTATTACTTGCATATGTCAAATTAGTGTCATCAGCAAACATTCGTGCCCGAGTGTATTAGACAATTAGGAAGATCATTAATATAGATTAAAAATAAAGCGGGCCTAATATAGTTCCCTGAGGAACCCCACATTGTAGTAATCGATTCGAGGAGAAATGACCGTTAACAAAACACTTTTGATTACGTTCATTTAGATACGATCTTAACCAGTTACCCGCAGTTCCCTTGATTCCATATGCATTAAGTTTGTTCAGCAATATTTCATGATCTACAGTGTCGAACGCTTTTTAAGATCAAGAAACATTACAGCATTTACATTACCACTGTCAATATTATAAGCCCATTCGTTGGTAGCCTCAAGAAGAGAGGTGACAGTAGAATGTAGGCCTCGAAATCCCGATTGATAATTAGTTAATAATTCATTTTCAGCTATAAATGTATATAGCTGATCATAAATTACCCTTTCAAAAACCTTAGCCACAATAGGAACAATAGAAATGGGACGATAGTTATCAACGCAATTGCGTTTGCCTTGTTTGTATATAGGAATAACTTTAGCACATTTCCATTCGTTTGGGAATATGCCTGTAGTGATAGAACGATTAAAAATAAGACAGAGGATTCTGCAATTAAGTCAGAGCATTCTCTAATTAACCTAGAAGATATTTTGTCTAAACCTGTTGCTTTAGAAGTGTTTAACGTGGACAGTAATGCGTAAACGGTTGGAATACTTATTTCTCTCAGTTGAAAAATAGCATTATTTTGGTTAGGTAAATAATCAAGATAAGACCGATTGCTATAATTAAGATTAATTTTATCTGCAAGGTCTGGTCCGATGTTTGAAAAGTGATCGTTAAACGCATCAGCAATTTTGCTAGGGTCATTAATTAATACGCCATTCAAATCAACCTCGCCAATGTGAGGGCTTTTCCTATTCTTAGAAGTAAGTTCATTAATGATCTTCCAGGTCTTATTAGGATTGTCTTTATTATCATTGAAAGAATTTTGAAATAGGCTTGCTTAGCGTAGAAGATTTCAGAATTAACAAAATTACGCATTTTCTTAAAAGAAAGCCAATCTTGAGTATCGTTGGAACGAATTGCTTTAATTTTTAGGACATCTCGCCTATGCATTTTATCTTTCAAAAGAGATGTGATCCAAGGCGATTTAATAGCCTTAACGCGCTTAGTTCGAATTGGGGCGTGCTTATCTGCGACAGAATTGAATGTGGCTTTCCAAGCATGCCACATGTCATTAGGGTTTTCGTACTGATTGATATAGTTCCAACTCTGTTGACTAATATCATTACGAAATTTAGTAGAATCAAAGTTTTTAAACTTTCTGTAGTTTATTGAAGAATGTACCCCGTCGATGTACCCACAGAAAGTTTGCGAAAGGCGTAAATAAGACTATGATCGCTTATACTCACATGAGAAACACCAGAGCAAACAACCTTGTCAGGAGTATTTGTGAAAATATGATCTAACAATGTTGAGGAGGAGTCTGTGATTCGAGTAGGTTCATTTATAAGCTGAGAAAGATTATATAAATCGGCAATATCCATGAGTGACTTCGAATCATGATCTAAGACTGTAGAGCTCAAATCACAGTTGAAGTCGCCCATGAGGTAATACTCGATATTTTCGGAATCGAGCATACCTAGAAGAATTTCAAAATAATTAAACATTGCTACAGGCGAATTAGGAGGCCTGTACCAAGTGGTAATAAGAAAAGGCTTGGCTCTAGGTTTATTAACTGAAATACACAGGTTTTCCAATTGCTCAAAAGATAGATCATGCCGAACTGAAAAATTTATACAGCTACGAATATAAAAACAAACCCCACCGCCAAATCTACCATTGGAATCTCTATCTCGCCTAACAATTTCGTATCCAGGTATATGTACTTCGTTGTCACCAACCATAGAGTCAAGCCTTGTCTCATTAATAGCCAGTACATCAATCACATTATTTGATAGATAGATTCTAAGCTCATCAATATGTTTGACCAAACTGGTGATATTAAGTGAGGCAAGTTTAAAGCCACTCCTGTTTGGCAAGAGCAGGTTTTGAATGTTAGAAGTAGTTTGCATAGTCTTAGATTGAACATTATTTACTGAATTAGCAACTCTAGACAACGTAATATCATGTCAATTTTCTAAGTTATTTATAAACTCTTTGAAATTGTTTTGGAGGGATATACTGCCTAATTTATTTAAATGGAGACCTCTACTGTTGAGGTGACTAGTGTTAATATTAGCGTTTTTAAGGAAGGAATATTGTTCATATGACAAAGATTTTCTAAGGTGGAGTTGACTTGATTAACCTTGGTGGCTAATATCGGGCAATCATTTCTGATTAACAACGCAGAAACACCTACCATGGAGTTAGGAGAATCCTCTTTGATTTGGGTTGTTAGATTCAAAATAGAATCGGTAATAACTTTCGGCGTAGAATTTTTCAGATCATTAGTGCCAACATGGAGGATAATTTTGTCCGGTGACTTGCGGGTTGTAGGTTTGATAAAATCCTCCATGTCGGAAATAGTTGCGCCAGAAAAGATTTAACAACGTAGAGGTGGTCTGCGTCAGATTTGCTCATAGATGGTCCAACTACATTCTTTACTATTGAGTCGCCAGCGATTACCACTACTGGCTTACGGTTACCGGTCGAAGTTGATGGATTACCAGCAGCTTTATTTACAATTTCTTTAGGTGGGTCAACCCTGACTGTGACGTTGACTCATTTACATTTCTCTTCTTCTTTTTTCTCAGTTTCTTTTCCTTTTCTTTAGACGAAGTTGAAGGGATATCCGACTCTTTCGTATGTCGTGGGTTTACATATACATCTGATTCACTTGAGACGTTGGTAGAATTCTCTTCGTTTTGATTTAACAATTGTCTACTTAGCATTTCAACTGTTTTGATTAGGTTGAGTTATCGCGTTGAAGGCGGAAATTTGCATATCCATGCTTGACTTGTCAGCTTTGTCTCCTTCGCGATAAACAAATTTTTAAGACAAGTAATTTCTGCTTTTAGATTGTTAATTTCCATCTTTGCTTGATACAATCGGCACAGCAAGGACCACCGCTCGTAGCATCAGGGTCTTGCATGTGTACTGTTTCCGATTCACGTAAACCCCGATGAGCATAACTATGTTTTTTATACTCGCACTGCCTAAACACATCACGCCGTTCGTCTGTGTGTTGAATGAGAGGGGATAATTGATTCTCGCCTGTACCAGATTTAGAATTTGCCATTTCAAATTCAAGATTACTGGGGTTTTCATCACAATTGATATCTTTGCTATTTAGGCAGGATACATTACTGACTTGCAGTAAAGAAGTATGTAATCTAGACGATTCGTTCAAATTAATATTGCACGCTTCGACGCTCGCGTCAGCTATGAAGGATTCTAATGACTTGTTAAGGTCGCTGTTTTGATCTTTATTTTGATAATCAGATTTTAAAAGGACACTATGAATTTGATCACATAAATCATTGGCTTTGGCTCCATCAAAGGATATAGATTCGCTCTTTGAGTGCCACTCAACTTTTAGCTGCTCGCTATTGAAGCACCACTTTCCGCCGCTAGGTGAATGCCATTTCGAATTTTGGGCTGCTTGCTCATCAATTATCGTCAGAACGAAAGCTTTAAGATCACCAAGTGTTCCTGTCCAAATTAATTTGTTTTTCTTTCGGCCAAAGAAGCCGAACAAGGTGTTAATAACTCTAGAAGAATTCATTTTAATCGTATGCTCTTGTGTGGAGATGTTCACGTCGCGAAGGTCTTTGTTGCATCTAGGAATTTCTTTAGATTTATTTCTGATTTTTTTGCCTAGTTATGCTAACAGAGGTATTCTAATTAGAATAGTACTATCCTACCCCATCCTATCTCCTCTAGTTTTTTAAATATTTGGCACTAAAAGCACGCTATTTTTAGTACGCTATTAAATATGTTGTTCATGTAAATTGTGTTGAGAAAATAGTGAGTTAGACACTCACTATAAAGATAGCAAGACGCATCAATCCCAAGCGATTTTCCGTTGTAGTTTCTGATAGATTAAATCTTTCGTTATGGGATGAAGAAAGCCAAGAAGGTTTAATTCCCATCGTTTAAATTTACAAGTTATCTTGTAAACAAAAAACTCAAGACTAATGGCAGTTTAAAGTTGGCAAAAAGGCACTTTTTGATGGACCTTGTCCGTCGTTACGAGGAGTCTGGAACGAGTAAATTTCGTGACGTCACACAAGGTACTCGTCAAAATAAACTTTCGGCCCACATGCAAATTCCCATTTCCCTGTATACTGTCGGCCATCTACATTTATATTAGACCTACAAGCACGAAACTGTACGTAAGATGTTTCTCTTGATCAGAGCTTTCGATCTATGCATCTTACATGCATAGAACGTGTGTAGTTCTCAAGAAAATGTGCACGAAAATCGATGTATGTTTCGCCGGGATTATGTATTTTTTAAAAGTTTAGTGCCATTGAATTTTAGTACACTTTGCCGGTGGGCGAATAACTCGATAAATAATGAACTAACGAACTTGAAATAACCAATAGCTATCCCGTCATGAAGAGAGCTTTATTATCATACATGATATGTCTATATAGCTTGTGTATTTCCATTCAAACATTACTACAAATTTTGTATGTTTTCAGCTTTCAAGCGCAGGACTTTAAAACGATACCGGTTTAATTAAAGAGATGTACAACCGATCTATTAGCCCATATAACTTTGTAAATATTGCATCTACAACTTTGAAACAACTATGAGCGTGTTCGTCATGCCTGCAGCATGCCTGCAACATGTGTTTATCAACAAAATAGCTTTAAATGTGAGTAATATTCCATTTGGATATCGCTTCATAAGTGACATAACTCAGCCAATATCAGACCTACAAGCACGAAACTGTACGTAAAATGTTTCTCTTGAACAGATCTTTCGATCTACGCATCTTAGATGTATGGAACGTATGTGGTTCTCAAGGAAATGTGCACGAAAATCGATGTATGTTTCGCGGGTCAAACGACGAAAATATATCGTGTGTACACTCTCCTCCGCAGAGGCTTGGCGATTATTTATATAATTTATAGTATTATAGTTATGGCCATTTTTGTTAATCTTACACGAAGTTTTAAAAGAGTGTGGAAGCGCGCATTTCGCCCCTTTTACCCCCACGCATCCCTACGCATTCCTACCAATGAATCAATTATCCCTACACATACCCGCTAATCCGCTACATATAATTATATATGGCAAAAGCTAAAATATCCTGGCAAAAGCCTCTGCGGAGGAGAGTGTCGTGTGTACTAATTGTGTTGTAGTAGAGGTAAATGTTTTTGACGCGCCTCAAGATATATTCTCGTGCTTCATACCAAAAGATAGCCCAGAAAAAGGCGATTTTTTGGTATATATATAGCAGTGACCTATATAGTATAAACAAGTTGTAGTTTTAGATGCCTACACGCGTGCGAAGTTGGATTTTCAACGTGCTCGAACTAAACTGACAATACACTACACTAGTCTTACATAATTATATAGCTTAATGCGGCGTATTGGTCCCGCAGTAACGGCTCTTGCGGTTTCCAGTCGCTAATTTAAGGCAAAAGTGTTAATTAATAAATAAATAAATATTGTTCAATAGCTCTGGCTTCTAAAACTGATTATATCCATATATCGCAATTATATATATCCTGTGTACTAGTCTGTTTCATGGTTAGACATGATAGCCAGAAAAAAACAGTGTAAACTTCGATTGATTCAAGGCAAGCAAAGGCGCAAAGCCGAAATGGCGAACTGAATACAAGCCGATCAAAGCTAAATGCCGACTACCTTGCGTGACGTCAGAAAATGGGCTACACCCAGGCTCTTTGGTTAGAAAATACGACGGCCAAGGTCCATCGAAAGCTAAGTTCAAAACGCCATAAAAATCGAACGATTTGACCAAATTAAAAAACTTTTTCACGTATATTGTAGAAATTATGCCAAGATTTGATAAACGCAGTTTCCTAGCAACTTTCTCGTTATTTGCGAACAGTATTGACTGTAAAATACTTTTGCTTTGCTGTTGACTTTAGCTTGGCTATATTTTTAGTTGTGGCCACACGTGTTTATAGAATAGTTGCAAAAATTAGTGTTTTCTTTGCTATGTGTATGCAAAAGGTTGTATTTTTAAGAAGCCCTTCCATTAAAATAACTGAAGATATATTATATGCAAAGCCCTTTGTCTACCCACTACTCCAGACAGTGAGTAGTGACCACACAAGAGGTTTTGGTCCAGTGATTGCTGAAAGTTGTTTATTAACAGCCCTTTGTCCCATCAGGCCATGATATACTGTAGTTCTCCTATAATTGTTTAGGGGCTGTTCATAATGTATGTATTTATGCATTATGATTGTGTGACTCGTCCAATTGAAAATTGTGTTTGATCAAACTTGGCAAGTTGGTTGTAATGGTTCTGTTATTATTTAATATTAAATTTTGACTTTGATCCATCATGTCACTGTTAACAAGGGGAGGTGTATAAATTTCCAGGGGAGATGCAAAATTCTCAGGGGAGGTGCAAAATGATCCCAGGGGAGGTGCTCTCCCCTCAAAATGCGGCCATGCTAGTGAGTAAGTGGCTGTTGGAACAAGGCAAGATCCCCGCATTACTGGGTTCACATGAAACTTTCAAGTGGGTAAAACTGGTAGGGCTAGGCCTTGAAAGGTCATCCTTCCAAATCTACAGGGGAAGGAACCTCATTGCAAATGTTCCAAGAGTGCTCATCAACATTCAAAAGATTTTCAATCCACACCAAACATTCTAGATTGCAAATCGTTATTGGGAAGGAGGGAGGGGGGTGGGCAGTGAAATTTCTAGGAAATATGATTAGAGCATTTCTTTCTGTTGGCTTGGATAGCCAATAGCCCAATACATATTAGGCACATGACAAGCTTGCAAGGTGAGCTAGAATGATTTGTCAGGCCATCATCAGCCTACAATAACTCATGTGGACATTTACGTGGAAATTCAATTAATAAAACCTTGGACTTCAAAACAAAGGCAATAGAGTTGGCCGTAATAATAATAGACAGAATCTTAAAAATCTTCTTACTATTGGGCACACTATAAAAAGCACTATTAAAAATGTAATTCAATTAACAGAGACATGAACTTGAATACCAGTGAGTATCAGGATATGTAGCCCCAGATAGCACTGCACTAACTGCAGTCATTTTCCTGGATGCGGGCTATCCCCTAGCCCCCCTGTTCTGCTTCTACATAAATTTGGGTTGACTAAAAGAGGATGCTTTCGGTTAATGGTCAGAAAGAACTTTTACAGCTATTGCAACCACCCCAACCTCTTTATGTACAAATGAATGTACCAACTGTGACCAGCAGCAACATGCACCTAATCTTTTAAATTTTCCCCAGGTGTTCAACTTCCACAGCATTTACATTAAACTAAGCATATCTCCATGAATGCATATTCAACAGTTATTTACATATTGGTTTTAGTTGTGTTGGAAAGAATAAATTGATAGTTCAGACCTCTAAAAAGTATAAACTTTGTGAAAAATGGGGGGAAGTTTATTAACAACTTTGTCAACTTTCAGCAATCACTGGACCAAAACCTCTTGTGATTTCAATGTCTGGAGTAGTGGGTAGATTTGTCGGTTATTTTAATGAAGGGCTTCTTAAAAATACAACCTTTTGTACACACACAGCAACCAAAACACTAATTTTTACAACTCTTCTATAAACACATGTGGCCACAACCAAAAATAAAGCTAATTTAGCCAAGCTAAAGTCAACAGCAAAGCAAAAGTCAATACTGTTGGCAAATAACAAGAAAGTTGCTAGTAAACGGGGTTTGTTTTCGCGAAAAACCATTACAAAGTGAAGCCATGCCTCTTGAGACATGTTAACAAAAATTCGGCTAAAAAATTGTGGTTTTTAACTGCCTGTACGTAGGAACCAAGCAGTCAGAAATACATAAAAACAATAAATCTAGATTCCTTGATTACAGAACTCCATATTCAGTGCCCTTGCCGATCACTTTATTTACCTCAAAACGTGCGACAGATACTGCAGTGTTCGAAGCCAGCTTTTTGCCAAATTTGCTTCACTTCTGTGTCAACTCGAAAGCAATTTTCTCGCCAATTAACGGATGGATTTCGTCTAAACTTACGTTTAAGAGTCTTGATAACCTCTGTTGAAAATAGAACTTTTAAACCAATCTTTGGAGCGAAAGATAAAGCATAAAAAATTAAAAATATAGCTTTGTGTAAAACACACTTTTTCCGTCCACCATTTGGCGCGAAATGGAAGAATAACCATTTTTCCTAGCATGCTTTGCTGTATCCTGTAACCTTGACCTTGGAAAGTATTAGCCAAAATGAAAAATATTCATATACTGCTCGTGTCTGTCTTTTTTTCAAAAGCATTTGCAAACTAAATCCATTTGCTTGAAATTGTGTTAAAAATTGAATGTATATGAGAAATACCATTTTTAAGATCATTTCGTTAAATGAAAACACATTTTTGCGATACACGCACGCCCCAGAACGAGATGTTGTTGTCTGAACAATTTTTAGTTTTAGCGGAAACAACTTAGAAGAAAAGCGGGAAAAAATCCGACGTATAGGTTGTATAGATACCATTTTATAAACCTGTTTACCACCAGCACATTTCTCAATTGTTTCTCCTATATCAAGCTATATACGAAGGAAAATGTACATATTGAGAGCTTACTTTCATGCGACGACTCGACTGGCCTTCTTTTTGGTCCGCCATTTTGAAATACCACTATTCCAGCAGCTTTAGAATAAGATATTCAATCCTGAACATGAAAAAGGAAAATTTAAAGAAACCCTGGACTATCTTTATATTAATGAGGAAAGATATTTGTAGTAATGGGCAAGACAGCACAAGACATATTCAGAATTTTGCCAGTTTTATGGTACGAGCAAACCCCATAACTGCTAAAAGCACGACATATAATTATATTACTATGTTTTTCGCACAAAATGCGCAAATTAAATTTGCTTCGTCATCGAAAATCGATTAAATTGTTGCATAAAAGATCGTTTTTACAATACAAGATTAACGACCAAGAGCAGTGCATTGCAGCTTTGTCGTTGTAGCATAGACTATGCAATAGTGTAGTTGTTAGCCTTTGAAAACTAATAATCGTTGCAAAAAAGGCCAGAAATTCTCACATGTGCGACTCTAATATTAAACCGTGTCTTTTTCCAACTGCTGATGCGAGTTTTAGCTTTTGTGCTATATTAAGGCCCCGTTTACACTATACCGGATTACATCGGAGCGTAGCGATTTTCATACCGGATTCGGCTGCTGTTTACACTACGCCACAGTAATCCGGTACGCGACGCGGAGCAAAAATCACTCCGCTTTGGAGGTGATATGAAAAGTAATCCGGTATGTGCCGGAGCAGTGTAAACAGGCGAATCCGGTACACAACTAATTTTGGCGCGAAATTTGTAATATATTACAAGACGAATTAAAAATGGTCGCCTTCAAAGTTCAAACAATTGATTATACTTACTTTTACGGCAGCAAGCGTCCTTCAAATAATGGCTAGTTTATTTTGTCTGTCGACTAGCTATTATTCATCAAGGCGACGACTCTGGCAAACACTGGTAACTTCAACTTTTCGTGCAAAACGAAAGGGCAAAAGAGAACGTAAACAACGAAGATTTTGGGTAAGTCCATGTAAAATTTGGCTCTTTTTGTTTTGTGTTGGACATTCTTGCGTTCATTTGTCTAACAAAGCCAGCTCGTGATTTTATTTAGCGGGAAACTGGTTCTGTTTCCATGGCAACATCAAAAAGTGTTGAGCTGGCAACAAAGCGAAGCCGTGCAATGCGGCGTAGTGTAAACACCCTTGTTTTTTACTTCGGAGTGAAAATTAATCCGGTATGAAAAGTAATCCGGTATAGTGTAAACGGGGTATAAATTGCGCATTTAAAATACTAAAAAATAGCTGGAAACTTACTTTTCACAGACGTGCTAGCTTCGCCTTCGTGCCAGGTCACATTAATCAACAGCGGAACGAAGAAAACGGCTAAAAAGGAAAAAAAACGAGGATTTTAAGTGTAAACACTGAATAGTTTAAGGACACCCCTTCAAACAAAATAATCTTTTTAAATACGCGGAGCGAAAGCCCACAACGAAAAAGATTCTACCAAAATTAATGGTAAATACATTAACCAGAATGAACATAGGCGTAAGCATAATCATTCACCAATCAGGTACGCAAATAAGAACATAAGATAAAAACAAATTGATATCTTACCATGAATATTAAATCATATCAGAAACAGTAATACCTTCCCCTCGCTAAAAAGGAAATTGGGTTATGGTTTATTACCATTTCTGTAGAACAACATTAATTGTACTATACTAACAAAAAGCACAAACCTATATATAGAGAGAGACGGAGATAGAGTGTAACTACATGATCCTTTTTTTCAAAATTGACTTTGCAATATAAAATCGAACGGCGAAGCTTTTCGAATGCCCCTATAGCTCGAACGCATTCCAGTGCTTGGCCGAAATTTCCTTCAAAAAATTGTGAAATTTCCTTCAAATTTCCTTTAAATAATTTAATCAAATTACGTTGAATATTCTCCAAAATAGCCTTTTCTCGACAGAACAATCATCTGGATGTTCAATTTTATCATTGCTCTAAAGTCTAAACACAATTATATGACTTTATTTCCGTACAGATAAGTGAGATAACCAAAAACTATAAACAGAATGACGTCATTCAGGGAGACAAAATTTGGGCCGAGCCATATTCATCAGATCATTTTATAGATGACTAAACACAAATTCTACAATTTCTGCTTTCGGTTAAATTGTGATCAGATTGAGGCTTATTTTACGCTTTATTTTCAAAATATATTAAGTATTACCAATTTTGGCGATATTTTGCATTTTCCTTCAAATTTCCTTTGTTCTTCTAGAATTTCCTTTACATTTCCCTCAAAATTTATTTCCTTCAAATTTCCTTCATTTTGCAAAAATTTCCTTTCAAAAGGAAATATCCTTCAAAGTGGAAGCGCTGACGCATTCACTAAAAGCGCTGCTTGATACCAGCGCTTGATACATGGTTTTTGTTCTGCCTCGTACCCAGGCGCTCTCGTCAGTTTGCGGCAGGCTATATAAGAGGAATATGACGGGTTTACATGAAGTATTACACTGGTGAGCGAAGCGCGCAGGGGAAATTGGGAAGAGTGCACTTCATGTAAACTCGTCATATTCCTCTTATATAGCCTGCCGCAAACTGAGAGCGCCTGGGTACGAGGCAGGGTTTTACTAGTTCTATTGCGTGATTGGCCGAAATTGCCGCCATAGGATATAACGAATTTTGATTGGCTCTTCAAGATGCACGTCACTGATGTTTTCGCTCGCTACTCTAGTTTAGGAAAATGAATGCAAGGCGATGCAAAGCAATACAATAGTGACTTGGTCTAGCTTCGAACTAAAAACGTTTAGCGTGAAGTTAATTGGTATAATATATAACGTATACTGAATTGGTCTGAACGAGACCTATATTGTGAGACCTACTTTCTGATGTCAGTAGCTGATTGTAGGACATTCCTACTCTTCCTTACAAATCTCGTATGGAATTATATGGCGTTCACTTTGTACTGTAGCAAATCAAATACACTATATCGTTGCACCAAGTAAGGTTTCTATACATGTCTAGTCCAAAACTGTCTAATTTCATTTTTTATTAATCAATATCAATTTTTTAAAATCTAAGTCCGGTTGTCCGAACACTTCTGTTCATATTTGGAGACTATACAGTTACCGTTTGGATGGTGAGTTGTTAGCCCAGATGACCGAGGGGTGGCCTGGGGCGACAACTGTTACTTGGATACAGGTTAAGATCCATACAAGTGGTATCTCGAGCTGATATCAAGTGATATCAGTGGTATCTTGAGTGGTATCCCTGCGCTAACTCGCATTTTATGCCAGATACTATAAATATAATACAGATCCTACCAGGAAATTGCAAGCGCAGCACTGCATACTATTTGGCAAAAGAGAATAATCTTTTTTTCACCCCGAAACCAAGGAAGGGGGGGGGGGGTTACGTAACACGAGAGTGATCGAGCGTTTGGCATCATCATTGTTTCGTGATAACAATCATTGTTGGTGTGAAGGTGTTTCAATGCTGGCTGAACTACACTTTCAAGTTTTTAGAACGTTCCTAGAAGTTTCATCCAACATTGATACTTTCTTTGCTAGAGGTGTTGCACCATCACGTGACTAAATTCTAAAATCCTTAACGTGCAACCTATCAAGCTGGCTGTTAAACATGTTTTGTAGATACAATTATTCCCACGGTTTGAATAATTCGTATTGCTCACGTCAGGTCTATTTTCAAATGCCTTAAAAGCTAGTAAAACACGTGGACAGACAGCTCGCGTAGACAGACAGCTCATGTAGAAAGACAGCTCAGGAAGACAGCTCAGGTAGACAGACAGCTCAGATAGGCAGACAGCTCAGGTAGAAAGACAGTTCAGGTAGAAAGACAGTTCAGCTAGAAAGACAGTTCAGCTAGAAAGACAGCTCAGGTAGAAAGACAGCTCAGGTAGAAAGACAGCCAGGTAGAAAGACAGCTCAGCTAGAAAGACAGCTCAGGTAGAAAGACAGCTCAGGTAGACAAACAGCTCTGGTAGACAAACAGCTCTGGTAGGCAGACAGCTCTGGTAGACGGACAGCTCAGGTAGACAGACAGCTCAGGTAGACAGACAGCTCAGATAGGCAGACAGCTCAGGTAGAAAGACAGTTCAGGTAGAAAGACAGTTCAGCTAGAAAGACAGCTCAGGTAGAAAGACAGCTCAGGTAGAAAGACAGCTCAGGTAGAAAGACAGCTCAGGTAGACAGACAGCTCAGGTAGACAGACAGCTCAGGTAGACAGACAGCTCAGGTAGAAAGACAGCTCAGGTAGAAAGACAGCTCAGGTAGAAAGACAGCTCAGGTAGACAGACAGCTCAGGTAGACAGACAGCTCAGGTAGAAAGACAGCTCAGGTAGAAAGATCTTCATCAAACATATTCTTCAAATATGTTTAAATATGTAATATGTTTTAATATGTTTAACATATTCTTCAAACATATTCTTCAAATAGCAAAGATCTTCATCAAACATATTCTCATCTAATCAACTACCACAATTTAATTCCACATTTGAATTTAAACAGATTGAGGTTGCGTCTGTTTTCAAACAACTATCAACTCTTAAGACTAATAAATCTACTGGCCTCGATGGTATCAGCGCCAGACTACTGAAAGATGCTGCAGCAATTATCGCCCCAACCCTAACTGACATATTTAATCAATCACTAAAATCTTCTATCTTCCCCAAGATCTGGAAAGACGGAAAAGTAACACCAATATTTAAGTCTGGCGATCGCTCTAATATGTCAAACTACAGACCCTCTGCTACAGACCCATAACTGTTCTGCCAAACCTGAGCAAAATTTTGGAACGTTCGTTCACACGCAGATTTACAGCTATTTATCTAAAAACAAAATCCTCTCACAATCTCAATTTGGCTTTAGACCTAAGTTATCTACCAGTACCGCATTGGCATTCTTCACCGATACTATTCTTGAAAATGCTGATAACGGTCTTGTCACAGCTTCGGTTTTTCTGGATTTTAGCAAGGCATTCGACACGGTTGACCACGTTATTTTGTTGCGCAAATTGAAATCATTTGGCCTGGATAATAAGTCGTTAAATTAGTTTGAGTCATACCTTACCAATCGTCAACAGAAAACATCAATTAACAATACGTTATCCAGCTCATTACCTGTGTCAGTTGGTGTTCCGCAAGGTAGCATATTGGGTCCCTTACTTTTCATTATCTACGTAAATGACATGCCGAACATTGTAAAACACTGCAAAATAATACTCTACGCTGATGATACTCTCCTATATTATTCCTCTAATTCGGTCAAAAATGCGTTAATGAAGATCTTCATTCAATCTGTAAATGGCTTGATGAAAATCTACTAACACTAAACTGTGCAAAATCCAAGTTCCTCCTTTTTGGCGGTAATCGTCGGCTAAAAACATTCACCAATATCTCCATATATGTTAACGACCAACAACTTGCCCGAGAACAAACTTTTAAATATCTAGGAATCACCTTTTCAGAGAATTTCACATGGTCCGATCACTTAAGTAACGTAACGATAAAAATCAACCAACGTATTGGATTGCTCAGAAGAGTCAAAGTCTTCATCCCATTAAAAGCTCGACTTACAAGCTACAATTCTCTCATCCTTCCACTATTCGACTACGCTGACATTATATGGGGTGATAAGAACAACACCAACCTCATGGATCAATTACAAATCCTTCAGAACAAGGCTGCAAAGACGATTCTTGACGCTCCTTACCTATCCTCCTCCACTGAAGCTCTCTCAAACCTACACTGGCACCCACTTACCCACCGGCGCTACTTACATCGAATGCTGACCATTTTCAAATTGAAAAAAAACCTGATAGATTATGACTTCGACCTACCAAAAACCATCCACCTGTATAACACGAGACAAAGAGATCACATTCATCTCAGCAAACCGAATACCAATTGGGGAAAGCAGAAACTTCTATATCAAGCTTGTAAGGAGTACAATAATTTGGACAATAACATCAAATCAATTAACCAGCTAGCTAGTTTTCATAATGCACTTCTTAAATCTCCACAGTATTAATATAATCGAAAGCATTTCGCAACTAGCTTTTCTTTGTAATATATAATTATCTTAGTTCTATATTTTTAACTTTTCTTGTAAATAGTATATATCGTATAACCTGCATGCATATCATTATTGTATAATCTTTTGTATTTCTATAGTTTCTCAGGGACCTTCTGAAAAACACAACTTGTGATCTTGGTTTTCCTGAATAAATACTATTATCAATCAATCAATCAATCAAAGACAGCTCAGGTAGACAGACAGCTCAGGTAGAAAGACAGCTCAGGTAGACAGACAGCTCAGGTAGACAGACAGCTCAGGTAGAAAGACAGCTCAGGTAGAAAGACAGCTCAGGTAGACAGACAGCTCAGGTAGAAAGACAGTTCAGGTAGAAAGACAGTTCAGGTAGAAAGACAGCTCAGGTAGAAAGACAGCTCAGGTAGAAAGACAGCTCAGGTAGAAAGACAGCTCAGGTAGACAGACAGCTCAGGTAGAAAGACAGCTCAGGTAGACAGACAGCTCAGGTAGAAAGACAGCTCAGGTAGAAAGACAGTTCAGGTAGAAAGACAGCTCAGGTAGAAAGACAGCTCAGGTAGAATGACAGTTCAGGTAGAAAGACAGCACAGCTAGAAAGACAGCTCAGGTAGAAAGACAGCTCAGGTAGACAAACAGCTCTGGTAGACAAACAGCTCTGGTAGGCAGACAGCTCTGGTAGACAAACAGCTCTGGTAGGCAGACAGCTCTGGTAGACGGACAGCTCAGGTAGACAGGCAGCTCAGGTAGAAAGACAGTTCAGGTAGAAAGACAGTTCAGGTAGAAAGACAGCTCAGGTAGAAAGACAGCTCAGGTAGAAAGACAGCTCAGGTAGAAAGACAGCTCAGGTAGACAGACAGCTCAGGTAGACAGACAGCTCAGGTAGACAGACAGCTCAGGTAGAAAGACAGTTCAGGTAGAAAGACAGTTCAGGTAGAAAGACAGTTCAGGTAGAAAGACAGCTCAGGTAGAAAGACAGCTCAGGTAGAAAGACAGCTCAGGTAGACAGACAGCTCAGGTAGACAGACAGCTCAGGTAGACAGACAGCTCAGGTAGAAAGACAGCTCAGGTAGAAAGACAGCTCAGGTAGACAGACAGCTCAGGTAGACAGACAGCTCAGGTAGAAAGACAGCTCAGGTAGAAAGACAGCTCAGGTAGACAGACAGCTCAGGTAGAAAGACAGTTCAGGTAGAAAGACAGTTCAGGTAGAAAGACAGCTCAGGTAGAAAGACAGCTCAGGTAGAAAGACAGCTCAGGTAGACAGACAGCTCAGGTAGAAAGACAGCTCAGGTAGAAAGACAGCTCAGGTAGAAAGACAGCTCAGGTAGAAAGACAGCTCAGGTAGAAAGACAGCTCAGGTAGAAAGACAGCTCAGGTAGAAAGACAGCTCAGGTAGAAAGACAGCTCAGGTAGAAAGACAGTTCAGGTAGAAAGACAGCTCAGGTAGAAAGACAGTTCAGGTAGAAAGACAGCTCAGGTAGAAAGACAGCTCAGGTAGAAAGACAGCTCAGGTAGACAGACAGCTCAGGTAGACAGACAGCTCAGGTAGAAAGACAGCTCAGGTAGAAAGACAGCTCAGGTAGACAGACAGTTCAGGTAGACAGACAGCTCAGGTAGACAGACAGCTCAGGTAGAAAGACAGTTCAGGTAGAAAGACAGCTCAGGTAGAAAGACAGCTCAGGTAGAAAGACAGCTCAGGTAGACAGACAGCTCAGGTAGACAGACAGCTCAGGTAGAAAGACAGCTCAGGTAGACAGACAGCTCAGGTAGAAAGACAGCTCAGGTAGAAAGACAGCTCAGGTAGACAGACAGCTCAGGTAGACAGACAGCTCAGGTAGAAAGACAGCTCAGGTAGAAAGACAGTTCAGGTAGAAAGACAGTTCAGGTAGAAAGACAGCTCAGGTAGAAAGACAGCTCAGGTAGAAAGACAGCTCAGGTAGACAGACAGCTCAGGTAGACAGACAGCTCAGGTAGACAGACAGCTCAGGTAGAAAGACAGTTCAGGTAGAAAGACAGTTCAGGTAGAAAGACAGTTCAGGTAGAAAGACAGCTCAGGTAGAAAGACAGCTCAGGTAGAAAGACAGCTCAGGTAGACAGACAGCTCAGGTAGACAGACAGCTCAGGTAGAAAGACAGCTCAGGTAGAAAGACAGCTCAGGTAGAAAGACAGCTCAGGTAGAAAGACAGCTCAGGTAGAAAGACAGCTCAGGTAGAAAGACAGCTCAGGTAGAAAGACAGCTCAGGTAGAAAGACAGCTCAGGTGGAAAGACAGCTCAGGTGGAATAGGATATGATATCAGGTAGACAGACAGCTCAGGTAGACAGACAGTTCAGGTAGAAAGACAGTTCAGGTAGAAAGACAGCTCAGGTAGAAAGACAGCTCAGGTAGAAAGACAGCTCAGGTAGACAGACAGCTCAGGTAGACAGACAGCTCAGGTAGACAGACAGCTCAGGTAGACAGACAGCTCAGGTAGAAAGACAGTTCAGGTAGAAAGACAGTTCAGGTAGAAAGACAGTTCAGGTAGAAAGACAGTTCAGGTAGAAAGACAGTTCAGGTAGAAAGACAGCTCAGGTAGAAAGACAGCTCAGGTAGACAGACAGCTCAGGTAGACAGACAGCTCAGGTAGACAGACAGCTCAGGTAGACAGACAGCTCAGGTAGAAAGACAGCTCAGGTAGAAAGACAGCTCAGGTAGACAGACAGCTCAGGTAGACAGACAGCTCAGGTAGAAAGACAGCTCAGGTAGAAAGACAGCTCAGGTAGACAGACAGCTCAGGTAGAAAGACAGTTCAGGTAGAAAGACAGTTCAGGTAGAAAGACAGCTCAGGTAGAAAGACAGCTCAGGTAGAAAGACAGCTCAGGTAGACAGACAGCTCAGGTAGAAAGACAGCTCAGGTAGAAAGACAGCTCAGGTAGACAGACAGCTCAGGTAGAAAGACAGCTCAGGTAGAAAGACAGCTCAGGTAGAAAGACAGCTCAGGTAGAAAGACAGCTCAGGTAGAAAGACAGCTCAGGTAGACAGACAGTTCAGGTAGAAAGACAGTTCAGGTAGAAAGACAGCTCAGGTAGAAAGACAGTTCAGGTAGAAAGACAGCTCAGGTAGAAAGACAGTTCAGGTAGAAAGACAGCTCAGGTAGACAGACAGCTCAGGTAGACAGACAGCTCAGGTAGAAAGACAGCTCAGGTAGAAAGACAGCTCAGGTAGAAAGACAGCTCAGCTCAGGTAGACAGACAGCTCAGGTAGAAAGACAGCTCAGGTAGACAGACAGCTCAGGTAGACAGACAGCTCAGGTAGACAGACAGCTCAGGTAGACAGACAGCTCAGGTAGACAGACAGTTCAGGTAGACAGACAGCTCAGGTAGAAAGACAGTTCAGGTAGAAAGACAGTTCAGGTAGAAAGACAGTTCAGGTAGAAAGACAGTTCAGGTAGAAGGACAGCTCAGGTAGAAAGACAGCTTCGGTAGAAAGACAGCTTAGGTAGAAAGACAGGTCAGGTAGAAAGACAGTTCAGGTAGAAAGACAGTTCAGGTAGAAAGACAGCTCAGGTAGAAAGACAGCTCAGGTAGAAAGACAGCTCAGGTAGAAAGACAGCTCAGGTAGACAGACAGCTCAGGTAGACAGACAGCTCAGGTAGAAAGACAGCTCAGGTAGAAAGACAGTTCAGGTAGAAAGACAGCTCAGGTAGAAAGACAGTTCAGGTAGAAAGACAGTTCAGGTAGACAGACAGCTCAGGTAGAAAGACAGTTCAGGTAGAAAGACAGTTCAGGTAGAAAGACAGCTCAGGTAGAAAGACAGCTCAGGTAGAAAGACAGCTCAGGTAGACAGACAGCTCAGGTAGAAAGACAGCTCAGGTAGAAAGACAGCTCAGGTAGAAAGACAGTTCAGGTAGAAAGACAGTTCAGGTAGAAAGACAGTTCAGGTAGAAAGACAGTTCAGGTAGAAAGACAGTTCAGGTAGAAAGACAGTTCAGGTAGAAAGACAGCTCAGGTAGAAAGACAGCTCAGGTAGAAAGACAACAGCTCAGCTAGAAGAACAGTTCAGGTAGAAAGATAGCTGAGGTAGGAAGACAACAAGCTCAGCTAGAAGAACAGCTCAGGTAGAAAAACAGCTCAGGTAGAAAGACAGCTCAGGTAGAAAGACAGCTCAGGTAGACAGACAGCTCAGGTAGACAGACAGCTCAGGTAGAAAGACAGCTCAGGTAGAAAGACAGCTCAGGTAGAAAGACAGCTCAGGTAGAAAGACAGCTCAGGTAGACAGACAGCTCAGGTAGAAAGACAGTTCAGGTAGAAAGACAGTTCAGGTAGACAGACAGTTCAGGTAGAAAGACAGCTCAGGTAGAAAGACAGCTCAGGTAGAAAGACAGCTCAGGTAGAAAGACAGCTCAGGTAGAAAGACAGCTCAGGTAGAAAGACAGCTCAGGTAGACAGACAGCTCAGGTAGACAGACAGCTCAGGTAGACAGACAGCTCAGGTAGACAGACAGTTCAGGTAGAAAGACAGTTCAGGTAGAAAGACAGTTCAGGTAGAAAGACAGCTCAGGTAGAAAGACAGCTCAGGTAGAAAGACAGCTCAGGTAGAAAGACAGCTCAGGTAGAAAGACAGCTCAGGTAGAAAGACAGCTCAGGTAGAACAGACAGCTCAGGTAGAAAGACAGCTCAGGTAGAAAGACAGCTCAGGTAGACAGACAGCTCAGGTAGACAGACAGCTCAGGTAGACAGACAGCTCAGGTAGAAAGACAGCTCAGGTAGAAAGACAGCTCAGGTAGACAGACAGCTCAGGTAGACAGACAGCTCAGGTAGAAAGACAGCTCAGGTAGAAAGACAGCTCAGGTAGAGAGACAGCTCAGGTAGACAGACAGCTCAGGTAGAAAGACAGCTCAGGTAGAAAGACAGCTCAGGTAGACAGACAGTTCAGGTAGAAAGACAGTTCAGGTAGAAGGACAGCTCAGGTAGAAAGACATCTCAGGTAGAAAGACACAGCGACAGAGACAGCTCAGGTAGAAAGACAGACTCAGGAAAGACAGTTCAGAAGCAGAAAGACAGCCAGGTAGAAAGCCAGACAGACTAGGTTCAGGTAGAAGAGACAGCTCAGAGAAAGACAGCCAGTTCAGGAAAGACAGCTCAGGTAGACAGACAGTTCAGGTAGAAAGACAGTTCAGGTAGAAAGACAGCTCAGGTAGAAAGACAGCTCAGGTAGAAAGACAGCTCAGGTAGACAGACAGCTCAGGTAGACAGACAGCTCAGGTAGACAGACAGCTCAGGTAGACAGACAGTTCAGGTAGAAAGACAGTTCAGGTAGAAAGACAGTTCAGGTAGAAAGACAGCTCAGGTAGAAAGACAGCTCAGGTAGAAAGACAGCTCAGGTAGACAGACAGCTCAGGTAGACAGACAGCTCAGGTAGAAAGACAGCTCAGGTAGAAAGACAGCTCAGGTAGAAAGACAGCTCAGGTAGACAGACAGCTCAGGTAGACAGACAGCTCAGGTAGAAAGACAGCTCAGGTAGAAAGACAGCTCAGGTAGACAGACAGCTCAGGTAGAAAGACAGTTCAGGTAGAAAGACAGTTCAGGTAGAAAGACAGCTCAGGTAGAAAGACAGCTCAGGTAGAAAGACAGCTCAGGTAGACAGACAGCTCAGGTAGAAAGACAGCTCAGGTAGAAAGACAGCTCAGGTAGAAAGACAGCTCAGGTAGAAAGACAGCTCAGGTAGAAAGACAGCTCAGGTAGAAAGACAGCTCAGGTAGAAAGACAGCTCAGGTAGACAGACAGTTCAGGTAGAAAGACAGCTCAGGTAGAAAGACAGTTCAGGTAGAAAGACAGCTCAGGTAGAAAGACAGCTCAGGTAGAAAGACAGCTCAGGTAGACAGACAGCTCAGGTAGACAAACAGCTCTGGTAGGCAGACAGCTCTGGTAGACAAACAGCTCTGGTAGGCAGACAGCTCTGGTAGACGGACAGCTCAGGTAGACAGGCAGCTCAGGTAGAAAGACAGTTCAGGTAGAAAGACAGCTCAGGTAGAAAGACAGCTCAAGTAGAAAGACAGCTCAGGTAGACAGACAGCTCAGGTAGACAGACAGCTCAGGTAGAAAGACAGCTCAGGTAGACAGACAGCTCAGGTAGAAAGACAGCTCAGGTAGACAGACAGCTCAGGTAGACAGACAGCTCAGGTAGACAGACAGCTCAGGTAGAAAGACAGCTCAGGTAGAAAGACAGTTCAGGTAGAAAGACAGTTCAGGTAGAAAGACAGCTCAGGTAGAAAGACAGCTCAGGTAGAAAGACAGCTCAGGTAGACAGACAGCTCAGGTAGACAGACAGCTCAGGTAGACAGACAGCTCAGGTAGAAAGACAGTTCAGGTAGAAAGACAGTTCAGGTAGAAAGACAGTTCAGGTAGAAAGACAGCTCAGGTAGAAAGACAGCTCAGGTAGAAAGACAGCTCAGGTAGACAGACAGCTCAGGTAGACAGACAGCTCAGGTAGAAAGACAGCTCAGGTAGAAAGACAGCTCAGGTAGAAAGACAGCTCAGGTAGAAAGACAGCTCAGGTAGAAAGACAGCTCAGGTAGAAAGACAGCTCAGGTAGAAAGACAGCTCAGGTAGAAAGACAGCTCAGGTAGACAGACAGCTCAGGCAGGCAGACAGACAGCTCAGATAGAAAGACAGTTCAGGTAGAAAGACAGTTCAGGTAGAAAGACAGCTCAGGTAGAAAGACAGTTCAGGTAGAAAGACAGCTCAGGTAGACAGACAGCTCAGGTAGAAAGACAGCTCAGGTAGACAGACAGCTCAGGTAGACAGACAGCTCAGGTAGAAAGACAGTTCAGGTAGAAAGACAGTTCAGGTAGAAAGACAGTTCAGGTAGAAAGACAGTTCAGGTAGAAAGACAGTTCAGGTAGAAAGACAGCTCAGGTAGAAAGACAGCTCAGGTAGACAGACAGCTCAGGTAGACAGACAGCTCAGGTAGACAGACAGCTCAGGTAGACAGACAGCTCAGGTAGAAAGACAGCTCAGGTAGAAAGACAGCTCAGGTAGACAGACAGCTCAGGTAGACAGACAGCTCAGGTAGAAAGACAGCTCAGGTAGAAAGACAGCTCAGGTAGACAGACAGCTCAGGTAGAAAGACAGTTCAGGTAGAAAGACAGTTCAGGTAGAAAGACAGCTCAGGTAGAAAGACAGCTCAGGTAGAAAGACAGCTCAGGTAGACAGACAGCTCAGGTAGAAAGACAGCTCAGGTAGACAGACAGCTCAGGTAGACAGACAGCTCAGGTAGACAGACAGCTCAGGTAGACAGACAGCTCAGGTAGACAGACAGCTCAGGTAGAAAGACAGCTCAGGTAGAAAGACAGCTCAGGTAGACAGACAGTTCAGGTAGAAAGACAGTTCAGGTAGAAAGACAGCTCAGGTAGAAAGACAGCTCAGGTAGAAAGACAGCTCAGGTAGAAAGACAGTTCAGGTAGAAAGACAGCTCAGGTAGACAGACAGCTCAGGTAGACAGACAGCTCAGGTAGACAGACAGCTCAGGTAGAAAGACAGCTCAGGTAGAAAGACAGCTCAGCTCAGGTAGAAAGACAGCTCAGGTAGAAAGACAGCTCAGGTAGACAGACAGCTCAGGTAGACAGACAGCTCAGGTAGACAGACAGCTCAGGTAGAAAGACAGCTCAGGTAGACAGACAGTTCAGGTAGACAGACAGCTCAGGTAGAAAGACAGTTCAGGTAGAAAGACAGTTCAGGTAGAAAGACAGTTCAGGTAGAAAGACAGTTCAGGTAGAAAGACAGCTCAGGTAGAAAGACAGCTTCGGTAGAAAGACAGCTCAGGTAGAAAGACAGCTCAGGTAGAAAGACAGTTCAGGTAGAAAGACAGTTCAGGTAGAAAGACAGCTCAGGTAGAAAGACAGCTCAGGTAGAAAGACAGCTCAGGTAGAAAGACAGCTCAGGTAGACAGACAGCTCAGGTAGACAGACAGCTCAGGTAGAAAGACAGCTCAGGTAGAAAGACAGCTCAGGTAGAAAGACAGCTCAGGTAGAAAGACAGTTCAGGTAGAAAGACAGTTCAGGTAGACAGACAGCTCAGGTAGAAAGACAGTTCAGGTAGAAAGACAGTTCAGGTAGAAAGACAGCTCAGGTAGAAAGACAGCTCAGGTAGAAAGACAGCTCAGGTAGACAGACAGCTCAGGTAGAAAGACAGCTCAGGTAGAAAGACAGCTCAGGTAGAAAGACAGTTCAGGTAGAAAGACAGCTCAGGTAGAAAGACAGTTCAGGTAGAAAGACAGTTCAGGTAGAAAGACAGTTCAGGTAGAAAGACAGTTCAGGTAGAAAGACAGCTCAGGTAGAAAGACAGCTCAGGTAGAAAGACAGCTCAGGTAGAAAGACAGTTCAGGTAGAAAGACAGCTCAGGTAGAAAGACAGCTCAGGTAGAAGACAGCTCAGGTAGAAAGACAGCTCAGGTAGAAAGACAGCTCAGGTAGAAAGACAGCTCAGGTAGAAAGACAGCTCAGGTAGACAGACAGCTCAGGTAGAAAGACAGCTCAGGTAGAAAGACAGCTCAGGTAGAAAGACAGCTCAGGTAGAAAGACAGCTCAGGTAGACAGACAGCTCAGGTAGAAAGACAGCTCAGGTAGAAAGACAGTTCAGGTAGACAGACAGTTCAGGTAGAAAGACAGCTCAGGTAGAAAGACAGCTCATGTAGAAAGACAGCTGAGGTAGAAAGACAGCAAGGTAGACAGACAGCTCAGGTAGAAAGACAGTTCAGGTAGACAGACAGCTCAGGTAGACAGACAGCTCAGGTAGACAGACAGCTCAGGTAGACAGACAGTTCAGGTAGAAAGACAGTTCAGGTAGAAAGACAGTTCAGGTAGAAAGACAGCTCAGGTAGAAAGACAGCTCAGGTAGAAAGACAGCTCAGGTAGAAAGACAGCTCAGGTAGAAAGACAGCTCAGGTAGACAGACAGCTCAGGTAGAAAGACAGCTCAGAAAGACAGCTCAGGTAGACAGACAGCTCAGGTAGACAGACAGCTCAGGTAGACAGACAGCTCAGGTAGAAAGACAGCTCAGGTAGAAAGACAGCTCAGGTAGACAGACAGCTCAGGTAGACAGACAGCTCAGGTAGAAAGACAGCTCAGGTAGAAAGACAGCTCAGGTAGAAAGACAGCTCAGGTAGACAGACAGCTCAGGTAGAAAGACAGCTCAGGTAGAAAGACAGCTCAGGTAGAAAGACAGTTCAGGTAGAAAGACAGTTCAGGTAGAAAGACAGCTCAGGTAGAAAGACAGCTCAGGTAGAAAGACAGATCAGAGACAGCTCAGGTAGAAAGACAGACTCAGGTAGAAAGACAGTTAGAAGAGAAAGACAACAGCAGGTAGAAAGCCAGACAGACTAGGTTCAGGTAGAAGAGACAGCTCAGGTAAAGACAGCCAGTTCAGGGACAGTTCAGGTAAAAGACAGTTCAGGTAGAAAGACAGTTCAGGTAGAAAGACAGCTCAGGTAGAAAGACAGCTCAGGTAGAAAGACAGCTCAGGTAGAAAGACAGCTCAGGTAGACAGACAGCTCAGGTAGACAGACAGCTCAGGTAGAAAGACAGCTCAGGTAGAAAGACAGCTCAGGTAGACAGACAGCTCAGGTAGAAAGACAGTTCAGGTAGAAAGACAGTTCAGGTAGAAAGACAGCTCAGGTAGAAAGACAGTTCAGGTAGAAAGACAGTTCAGGTAGAAAGACAGTTCAGGTAGAAAGACAGCTCAGGTAGAAAGACAGCTCAGGTAGACAGACAGCTCAGGTAGAAAGACAGTTCAGGTAGAAAGACAGTTCAGGTAGAAAGACAGCTCAGGTAGAATGACAGTTCAGGTAGAAAGACAGCACAGGTAGAAAGACAGCTCAGGTAGAAAGACAGCTCAGGTAGAAAGACAGCTCAGGTAGAAAGACAGCTCAGGTAGACAGACAGTTCAGGTAGAAAGACAGTTCAGGTAGAAAGACAGTTCAGGTAGAAAGACAGTTCAGGTAGAAAGACAGTTCAGGTAGAAAGACAGCTCAGGTAGAAAGACAGCTCAGGTAGAAAGACAGCTCAGGTAGACAGACAGCTCAGGTAGAAAGACAGCTCAGGTAGAAAGACAGTTCAGGTAGAAAGACAGTTCAGGTAGAAAGACAGTTCAGGTAGAAAGACAGTTCAGGTAGAAAGACAGTTCAGGTAGAAAGACAGTTCAGGTAGAAAGACAGTTCAGGTAGAAAGACAGTTCAGGTAGAAAGACAGTTCAGGTAGAAAGACAGTTCAGGTAGAAAGACAGCTCAGGTAGAAAGACAGCTCAGGTAGAAAGACAGCTCAGGTAGACAGACAGCTCAGGTAGACAGACAGCTCAGGTAGACAGACAGCTCAGGTAGAAAGACAGTTCAGGTAGAAAGACAGCTCAGGTAGAAAGACAGTTCAGGTAGAAAGACAGCTCAGGTAGAAAGACAGCTCAGGTAGAAAGACAGCTCAGGTAGAAAGACAGTTCAGGTAGAAAGACAGTTCAGGTAGAAAGACAGTTCAGGTAGAAAGACAGTTCAGGTAGAAAGACAGCTCAGGTAGAAAGACAGCTCAGGTAGAAAGACAGTTCAGGTAGAAAGACAGTTCAGGTAGAAAGACAGTTCAGGTAGAAAGACAGTTCAGGTAGAAAGACAGTTCAGGTAGAAAGACAGCTCAGGTAGAAAGACAGTTCAGGTAGAAAGACAGTTCAGGTAGAAAGACAGTTCAGGTAGAAAGACAGTTCAGGTAGAAAGACAGCTCAGGTAGAAAGACAGCTCAGGTAGAAAGACAGCTCAGGTAGACAGACAGCTCAGGTAGACAGACAGCTCAGGTAGACAGACAGCTCAGGTAGAAAGACAGTTCAGGTAGAAAGACAGCTCAGGTAGAAAGACAGTTCAGGTAGAAAGACAGCTCAGGTAGAAAGACAGCTCAGGTAGAAAGACAGCTCAGGTAGAAAGACAGTTCAGGTAGAAAGACAGTTCAGGTAGAAAGACAGTTCAGGTAGAAAGACAGTTCAGGTAGAAAGACAGCTCAGGTAGAAAGACAGCTCAGGTAGAAAGACAGTTCAGGTAGAAAGACAGTTCAGGTAGAAAGACAGCTCAGGTAGAAAGACAGTTCAGGTAGAAAGACAGCTCAGGTAGACAGACAGTTCAGGTAGAAGACAGTTCAGGTAGAAAGACAGTTCAGGTAGAAAGACAGTTCAGGTAGAAAGACAGTTCAGGTAGAAAGACAGCTCAGGTAGACAGACAGCTCAGGTAGACAGACAGCTCAGGTAGAAAGACAGCTCAGGTAGACAGACAGCTCAGGTAGAAAGACAGCTCAGGTAGAAAGACAGCTCAGGTAGAAAGACAGTTCAGGTAGAAAGACAGCTCAGGTAGACAGACAGCTCAGGTAGAAAGACAGCTCAGGTAGAAAGACAGTTCAGGTAGAAAGACAGTTCAGGTAGAAAGACAGCTCAGGTAGAAAGACAGCTCAGGTAGAAAGACAGCTCAGGTAGAAAGACAGCTCAGGTAGAAAGACAGCTCAGGTAGACAGACAGTTCAGGTAGAAAGACAGTTCAGGTAGAAAGACAGTTCAGGTAGAAAGACAGTTCAGGTAGAAAGACAGTTCAGGTAGAAAGACAGCTCAGGTAGAAAGACAGCTCAGGTAGAAAGACAGCTCAGGTAGAAAGACAGCTCAGGTAGAAAGACAGCTCAGGTAGAAAGACAGCTCAGGTAGACAGACAGCTCAGGTAGAAAGACAGCTCAGGTAGAAAGACAGCTCAGGTAGAAAGACAGTTCAGGTAGAAAGACAGTTCAGGTAGAAAGACAGCTCAGGTAGAAAGACAGCTCAGGTAGAAAGACAGCTCAGGTAGAAAGACAGCTCAGGTAGACAGACAGCTCAGGTAGAAAGACAGTTCAGGTAGAAAGACAGCTCAGGTAGAAAGACAGCTCAGGTAGAAAGACAGCTCAGGTAGAAAGACAGTTCAGGTAGAAAGACAGTTCAGGTAGAAAGACAGCTCAGGTAGAAAGACAGCTCAGGTAGAAAGACAGCTCAGGTAGAAAGACAGCTCAGGTAGACAGACAGCTCAGGTAGAAAGACAGTTCAGGTAGAAAGACAGCTCAGGTAGAAAGACAGTTCAGGTAGAAAGACAGCTCAGGTAGACAGACAGCTCAGGTAGAAAGACAGCTCAGGTAGACAGACAGTTCAGGTAGAAAGACAGTTCAGGTAGAAAGACAGCTCAGGTAGACAGACAGCTCAGGTAGACAGACAGCTCAGGTAGAAAGACAGCTCAGGTAGAAAGACAGCTCAGGTAGAAAGACAGTTCAGGTAGAAAGACAGTTCAGGTAGAAAGACAGTTCAGGTAGAAAGACAGTTCAGGTAGAAAGACAGTTCAGGTAGAAAGACAGTTCAGGTAGAAAGACAGTTCAGGTAGAAAGACAGCTCAGGTAGAAAGACAGCTCAGGTAGAAAGACAGCTCAGGTAGACAGACAGCTCAGGTAGACAGACAGCTCAGGTAGAAAGACAGCTCAGGTAGACAGACAGCTCAGGTAGAAAGACAGCTCAGGTAGAAAGACAGCTCAGGTAGAAAGACAGCTCAGGTAGACAGACAGCTCAGGTAGACAGACAGCTCAGGTAGACAGACAGTTCAGGTAGACAGACAGCTCAGGTAGAAAGACAGTTCAGGTAGAAAGACAGTTCAGGTAGAAAGACAGCTCAGGTAGAAAGACAGTTCAGGTAGAAAGACAGCTCAGGTAGAAAGACAGCTCAGGTAGAAAGACAGCTCAGGTAGAAAGACAGCTCAGGTAGAAAGACAGCTCAGGTAGACAGACAGTTCAGGTAGAAAGACAGTTCAGGTAGAAAGACAGTTCAGGTAGAAAGACAGTTCAGGTAGAAAGACAGTTCAGGTAGAAAGACAGCTCAGGTAGAAAGACAGCTCAGGTAGAAAGACAGCTCAGGTAGAAAGACAGCTCAGGTAGAAAGACAGTTCAGGTAGAAAGACAGTTCAGGTAGAAAGACAGTTCAGGTAGAAAGACAGCTCAGGTAGAAAGACAGCTCAGGTAGAAAGACAGCTCAGGTAGAAAGACAGCTCAGGTAGACAGACAGCTCAGGTAGACAGACAGTTCAGGTAGAAAGACAGCTCAGGTAGACAGACAGTTCAGGTAGAAAGACAGCTCAGGTAGACAGACAGCTCAGGTAGAAAGACAGCTCAGGTAGAAAGACAGCTCAGGTAGAAAGACAGCTCAGGTAGAAAGACAGCTCAGGTAGAAAGACAGCTCAGGTAGAAAGACAGCTCAGGTAGAAGACAGCTCAGGTAGAAAGACAGCTCAGGTAGAAAGACAGCTCAGGTAGAAAGACAGCTCAGGTAGAAAGACAGCTCAGGTAGAAAGACAGCTCAGGTAGAAAGACAGCTCAGGTAGACAGACAGCTCAGGTAGAAAGACAGTTCAGGTAGAAAGACAGTTCAGGTAGAAAGACAGTTCAGGTAGAAAGACAGTTCAGGTAGAAAGACAGTTCAGGTAGAAAGACAGTTCAGGTAGAAAGACAGCTCAGGTAGAAAGACAGCTCAGGTAGAAAGACAGCTCAGGTAGACAGACAGCTCAGGTAGACAGACAGCTCAGGTAGAAAGACAGCTCAGGTAGAAAGACAGCTCAGGTAGAAAGACAGCTCAGGTAGAAAGACAGCTCAGGTAGAAAGACAGCTCAGGTAGACAGACAGCTCAGGTAGAAAGACAGCTCAGGTAGAAAGACAGCTCAGGTAGAAAGACAGTTCAGGTAGAAAGACAGTTCAGGTAGAAAGACAGCTCAGGTAGAAAGACAGTTCAGGTAGAAAGACAGTTCAGGTAGAAAGACAGCTCAGGTAGAAAGACAGCTCAGGTAGAAAGACAGCTCAGGTAGAAAGACAGCTCAGGTAGAAAGACAGCTCAGGTAGAAAGACAGCTCAGGTAGACAGACAGTTCAGGTAGAAAGACAGTTCAGGTAGAAAGACAGTTCAGGTAGAAAGACAGTTCAGGTAGAAAGACAGCTCAGGTAGAAAGACAGCTCAGGTAGAAAGACAGCTCAGGTAGAAAGACAGCTCAGGTAGAAAGACAGCTCAGGTAGAAAGACAGCTCAGGTAGAAAGACAGTTCAGGTAGACAGACAGCTCAGGTAGAAAGACAGCTCAGGTAGAAAGACAGCTCAGGTAGAAAGACAGCTCAGGTAGAAAGACAGCTCAGGTAGAAAGACAGTTCAGGTAGAAAGACAGTTCAGGTAGAAAGACAGTTCAGGTAGAAAGACAGTTCAGGTAGAAAGACAGTTCAGGTAGAAAGACAGCTCAGGTAGAAAGACAGCTCAGGTAGAAAGACAGTTCAGGTAGAAAGACAGCTCAGGTAGAAAGACAGCTCAGGTAGAAAGACAGCTCAGGTAGACAGACAGCTCAGGTAGACAGACAGCTCAGGTAGAAAGACAGCTCAGGTAGACAGACAGTTCAGGTAGAAAGACAGTTCAGGTAGAAAGACAGCTCAGGTAGACAGACAGCTCAGGTAGAAAGACAGCTCAGGTAGACAGACAGCTCAGGTAGAAAGACAGTTCAGGTAGAAAGACAGCTCAGGTAGACAGACAGCTCAGGTAGAAAGACAGCTCAGGTAGACAGACAGTTCAGGTAGAAAGACAGTTCAGGTAGAAAGACAGTTCAGGTAGAAAGACAGTTCAGGTAGAAAGACAGTTCAGGTAGAAAGACAGCTCAGGTAGAAAGACAGCTCAGGTAGAAAGACAGCTCAGGTAGAAAGACAGCTCAGGTAGAAAGACAGCTCAGGTAGAAAGACAGTTCAGGTAGAAAGACAGTTCAGGTAGAAAGACAGTTCAGGTAGAAAGACAGCTCAGGTAGAAAGACAGCTCAGGTAGAAAGACAGCTCAGGTAGAAAGACAGCTCAGGTAGACAGACAGCTCAGGTAGAAAGACAGCTCAGGTAGAAAGACAGCTCAGGTAGACAGACAGTTCAGGTAGAAAGACAGCTCAGGTAGACAGACAGCTCAGGTAGAAAGACAGCTCAGGTAGAAAGACAGCTCAGGTAGAAAGACAGCTCAGGTAGAAAGACAGCTCAGGTAGAAAGACAGCTCAGGTAGAAAGACAGCTCAGGTAGAAGACAGCTCAGGTAGAAAGACAGCTCAGGTAGAAAGACAGCTCAGGTAGAAAGACAGCTCAGGTAGAAAGACAGCTCAGGTAGAAAGACAGCTCAGGTAGAAAGACAGCTCAGGTAGACAGACAGCTCAGGTAGAAAGACAGTTCAGGTAGAAAGACAGTTCAGGTAGAAAGACAGTTCAGGTAGAAAGACAGTTCAGGTAGAAAGACAGTTCAGGTAGAAAGACAGTTCAGGTAGAAAGACAGCTCAGGTAGAAAGACAGCTCAGGTAGAAAGACAGTTCAGGTAGAAAGACAGTTCAGGTAGAAAGACAGTTCAGGTAGAAAGACAGTTCAGGTAGAAAGACAGCTCAGGTAGAAAGACAGCTCAGGTAGAAAGACAGCTCAGGTAGACAGACAGCTCAGGTAGAAAGACAGCTCAGGTAGAAAGACAGCTCAGGTAGAAAGACAGCTCAGGTAGAAAGACAGCTCAGGTAGAAAGACAGCTCAGGTAGAAAGACAGCTCAGGTAGACAGACAGCTCAGGTAGAAAGACAGCTCAGGTAGAAAGACAGCTCAGGTAGACAGACAGCTCAGGTAGAAAGACAGTTCAGGTAGAAAGACAGTTCAGGTAGAAAGACAGCTCAGGTAGAAAGACAGCTCAGGTAGAAAGACAGCTCAGGTAGAAAGACAGCTCAGGTAGACAGACAGCTCAGGTAGAAAGACAGCTCAGGTAGACAGACAGCTCAGGTAGAAAGACAGCTCAGGTAGACAGACAGTTCAGGTAGAAAGACAGTTCAGGTAGAAAGACAGCTCAGGTAGAAAGACAGTTCAGGTAGAAAGACAGCTCAGGTAGAAAGACAGTTCAGGTAGAAAGACAGCTCAGGTAGACAGACAGCTCAGGTAGACAGACAGCTCAGGTAGACAGACAGCTCAGGTAGAAAGACAGCTCAGGTAGAAAGACAGCTCAGCTCAGGTAGAAAGACAGCTCAGGTAGAAAGACAGCTCAGGTAGAAAGACAGCTCAGGTAGACAGACAGCTCAGGTAGACAGACAGCTCAGGTAGACAGACAGCTCAGGTAGACAGACAGTTCAGGTAGAAAGACAGCTCAGGTAGAAAGACAGTTCAGGTAGAAAGACAGTTCAGGTAGAAAGACAGTTCAGGTAGAAAGACAGTTCAGGTAGAAAGACAGCTCAGGTAGAAAGACAGCTCAGGTAGAAAGACAGCTCAGGTAGAAAGACAGCTCAGGTAGAAAGACAGTTCAGGTAGAAAGACAGTTCAGGTAGAAAGACAGCTCAGGTAGAAAGACAGCTCAGGTAGAAAGACAGCTCAGGTAGAAAGACAGCTCAGGTAGACAGACAGCTCAGGTAGACAGACAGCTCAGGTAGAAAGACAGCTCAGGTAGAAAGACAGCTCAGGTAGAAAGACAGCTCAGGTAGAAAGACAGTTCAGGTAGAAAGACAGTTCAGGTAGACAGACAGCTCAGGTAGAAAGACAGTTCAGGTAGAAAGACAGTTCAGGTAGAAAGACAGCTCAGGTAGAAAGACAGCTCAGGTAGAAAGACAGCTCAGGTAGACAGACAGCTCAGGTAGAAAGACAGCTCAGGTAGAAAGACAGCTCAGGTAGAAAGACAGTTCAGGTAGAAAGACAGCTCAGGTAGAAAGACAGTTCAGGTAGAAAGACAGTTCAGGTAGAAAGACAGTTCAGGTAGAAAGACAGTTCAGGTAGAAAGACAGCTCAGGTAGAAAGACAGCTCAGGTAGAAAGACAGCTCAGGTAGAAAGACAGTTCAGGTAGAAAGACAGCTCAGGTAGACAGACAGCTCAGGTAGACAGACAGCTCAGGTAGAAAGACAGCTCAGGTAGAAAGACAGCTCAGGTAGAAAGACAGCTCAGGTAGAAAGACAGCTCAGGTAGACAGACAGCTCAGGTAGAAAGACAGCTCAGGTAGAAAGACAGCTCAGGTAGAAAGACAGCTCAGGTAGAAAGACAGCTCAGGTAGACAGACAGCTCAGGTAGAAAGACAGTTCAGGTAGAAAGACAGTTCAGGTAGACAGACAGTTCGGCTAGAAAGACAGCTCAGGTAGAAAGACAGCTCAGGTAGAAAGACAGCTCAGGTAGAAAGACAGTTCAGGTAGACAGACAGCTCAGGTAGAAAGACAGCTCAGGTAGACAGACAGCTCAGGTAGACAGACAGCTCAGGTAGACAGACAGCTCAGGTAGAAAGACAGTTCAGGTAGAAAGACAGTTCAGGTAGAAAGACAGTTCAGGTAGAAAGACAGCTCAGGTAGAAAGACAGCTCAGGTAGAAAGACAGCTCAGGTAGAAAGACAGCTCAGGTAGAAAGACAGCTCAGGTAGAACAGACAGCTCAGGTAGAAAGACAGCTCAGGTAGAAAGACAGCTCAGGTAGACAGACAGCTCAGGTAGAAAGACAGCTCAGGTAGACAGACAGCTCAGGTAGAAAGACAGCTCAGGTAGAAAGACAGCTCAGGTAGACAGACAGCTCAGGTAGACAGACAGCTCAGGTAGAAAGACAGCTCAGGTAGAAAGACAGCTCAGGTAGAAAGACAGCTCAGGTAGAAAGACAGCTCAGGTAGAAAGACAGCTCAGGTAGAAAGACAGCTCAGGTAGACAGACAGTTCAGGTAGAAAGACAGTTCAGGTAGAAAGACAGCTCAGGTAGAAAGACAGCTCAGGTAGAAAGACAACAGCTCAGGTAGAAAGACAGACTCAGGTAGAAAGACAGTTCAGAAGAGAAAGAGTTCAGGTAGAAGAGACAGTTCAGGTAAAGACAGACAGTTCAGGTAAAGACAGTTCAGGTAGAAACAGCTCAGAAAGACAGTTCAGGTAGAAAGACAGTTCAGGTAGAAAGACAGCTCAGGTAGAAAGACAGCTCAGGTAGAAAGACAGCTCAGGTAGAAAGACAGCTCAGGTAGACAGACAGCTCAGGTAGACAGACAGCTCAGGTAGAAAGACAGCTCAGGTAGAAAGACAGCTCAGGTAGACAGACAGCTCAGGTAGAAAGACAGTTCAGGTAGAAAGACAGTTCAGGTAGAAAGACAGCTCAGGTAGAAAGACAGTTCAGGTAGAAAGACAGTTCAGGTAGAAAGACAGTTCAGGTAGAAAGACAGCTCAGGTAGAAAGACAGCTCAGGTAGACAGACAGCTCAGGTAGAAAGACAGTTCAGGTAGAAAGACAGTTCAGGTAGAAAGACAGCTCAGGTAGAAAGACAGTTCAGGTAGAAAGACAGCTCAGGTAGAAAGACAGCTCAGGTAGAAAGACAGCTCAGGTAGAAAGACAGCTCAGGTAGAAAGACAGCTCAGGTAGACAGACAGTTCAGGTAGAAAGACAGTTCAGGTAGAAAGACAGTTCAGGTAGAAAGACAGTTCAGGTAGAAAGACAGCTCAGGTAGAAAGACAGCTCAGGTAGAAAGACAGCTCAGGTAGAAAGACAGCTCAGGTAGACAGACAGCTCAGGTAGAAAGACAGCTCAGGTAGAAAGACAGTTCAGGTAGAAAGACAGTTCAGGTAGAAAGACAGTTCAGGTAGAAAGACAGTTCAGGTAGAAAGACAGTTCAGGTAGAAAGACAGTTCAGGTAGAAAGACAGTTCAGGTAGAAAGACAGTTCAGGTAGAAAGACAGTTCAGGTAGAAAGACAGTTCAGGTAGAAAGACAGCTCAGGTAGAAAGACAGCTCAGGTAGAAAGACAGCTCAGGTAGACAGACAGCTCAGGTAGACAGACAGCTCAGGTAGACAGACAGCTCAGGTAGAAAGACAGTTCAGGTAGAAAGACAGCTCAGGTAGAAAGACAGTTCAGGTAGAAAGACAGCTCAGGTAGAAAGACAGCTCAGGTAGAAAGACAGCTCAGGTAGAAAGACAGTTCAGGTAGAAAGACAGTTCAGGTAGAAAGACAGTTCAGGTAGAAAGACAGTTCAGGTAGAAAGACAGCTCAGGTAGAAAGACAGTTCAGGTAGAAAGACAGCTCAGGTAGACAGACAGTTCAGGTAGAAATACAGTTCAGGTAGAAAGACAGTTCAGGTAGAAAGACAGTTCAGGTAGAAAGACAGTTCAGGTAGAAAGACAGCTCAGGTAGACAGACAGCTCAGGTAGACAGACAGCTCAGGTAGAAAGACAGCTCAGGTAGACAGACAGCTCAGGTAGAAAGACAGTTCAGGTAGAAAGACAGTTCAGGTAGAAAGACAGTTCAGGTAGAAAGACAGCTCAGGTAGAAAGACAGCTCAGGTAGAAAGACAGCTCAGGTAGACAGACAGCTCAGGTAGAAAGACAGCTCAGGTAGAAAGACAGTTCAGGTAGAAAGACAGTTCAGGTAGAAAGACAGTTCAGGTAGAAAGACAGTTCAGGTAGAAAGACAGTTCAGGTAGAAAGACAGTTCAGGTAGAAAGACAGTTCAGGTAGAAAGACAGTTCAGGTAGAAAGACAGTTCAGGTAGAAAGACAGTTCAGGTAGAAAGACAGCTCAGGTAGAAAGACAGCTCAGGTAGAAAGACAGCTCAGGTAGACAGACAGCTCAGGTAGACAGACAGCTCAGGTAGACAGACAGCTCAGGTAGAAAGACAGTTCAGGTAGAAAGACAGCTCAGGTAGAAAGACAGTTCAGGTAGAAAGACAGCTCAGGTAGAAAGACAGCTCAGGTAGAAAGACAGCTCAGGTAGAAAGACAGTTCAGGTAGAAAGACAGTTCAGGTAGAAAGACAGTTCAGGTAGAAAGACAGTTCAGGTAGAAAGACAGCTCAGGTAGAAAGACAGCTCAGGTAGAAAGACAGTTCAGGTAGAAAGACAGTTCAGGTAGAAAGACAGCTCAGGTAGAAAGACAGTTCAGGTAGAAAGACAGCTCAGGTAGACAGACAGTTCAGGTAGAAATACAGTTCAGGTAGAAAGACAGTTCAGGTAGAAAGACAGTTCAGGTAGAAAGACAGTTCAGGTAGAAAGACAGCTCAGGTAGACAGACAGCTCAGGTAGACAGACAGCTCAGGTAGAAAGACAGCTCAGGTAGAAAGACAGCTCAGGTAGAAAGACAGTTCAGGTAGAAAGACAGCTCAGGTAGACAGACAGCTCAGGTAGAAAGACAGCTCAGGTAGAAAGACAGTTCAGGTAGAAAGACAGTTCAGGTAGAAAGACAGCTCAGGTAGAAAGACAGCTCAGGTAGAAAGACAGCTCAGGTAGAAAGACAGCTCAGGTAGAAAGACAGCTCAGGTAGACAGACAGTTCAGGTAGAAAGACAGTTCAGGTAGAAAGACAGTTCAGGTAGAAAGACAGTTCAGGTAGAAAGACAGTTCAGGTAGAAAGACAGCTCAGGTAGAAAGACAGCTCAGGTAGAAAGACAGCTCAGGTAGAAAGACAGCTCAGGTAGAAAGACAGCTCAGGTAGAAAGACAGCTCAGGTAGACAGACAGCTCAGGTAGAAAGACAGCTCAGGTAGAAAGACAGCTCAGGTAGAAAGACAGTTCAGGTAGAAAGACAGTTCAGGTAGAAAGACAGCTCAGGTAGAAAGACAGCTCAGGTAGACAGACAGCTCAGGTAGAAAGACAGCTCAGGTAGAAAGACAGCTCAGGTAGAAAGACAGTTCAGGTAGAAAGACAGCTCAGGTAGAAAGACAGCTCAGGTAGAAAGACAGCTCAGGTAGACAGACAGTTCAGGTAGAAAGACAGTTCAGGTAGAAAGACAGCTCAGGTAGAAAGACAGCTCAGGTAGACAGACAGCTCAGGTAGAAAGACAGCTCAGGTAGAAAGACAGCTCAGGTAGAAAGACAGCTCAGGTAGAAAGACAGTTCAGGTAGAAAGACAGTTCAGGTAGAAAGACAGCTCAGGTAGACAGACAGCTCAGGTAGACAGACAGCTCAGGTAGAAAGACAGCTCAGGTAGAAAGACAGCTCAGGTAGAAAGACAGTTCAGGTAGAAAGACAGCTCAGGTAGAAAGACAGTTCAGGTAGAAAGACAGCTCAGGTAGACAGACAGCTCAGGTAGAAAGACAGCTCAGGTAGACAGACAGTTCAGGTAGAAAGACAGTTCAGGTAGAAAGACAGCTCAGGTAGAAAGACAGCTCAGGTAGACAGACAGCTCAGGTAGAAAGACAGCTCAGGTAGACAGACAGCTCAGGTAGACAGACAGTTCAGGTAGAAAGACAGCTCAGGTAGAAAGACAGTTCAGGTAGAAAGATAGCTCAGCTAGAAAGACAGCTCAGGTAGAGAGACAGCTCAGCTAGAAAGACAGCTCAGGTAGAAAGACAGCTCAGGTAGACAGACAGCTCAGGTAGAAAGACAGTTCAGGTAGAAAGACAGTTCAGGTAGAAAGACAGTTCAGGTAGAAAGACAGTTCAGGTAGAAAGACAGTTCAGGTAGAAAGACAGTTCAGGTAGAAAGACAGTTCAGGTAGAAAGACAGTTCAGGTAGAAAGACAGTTCAGGTAGAAAGACAGCTCAGGTAGAAAGACAGCTCAGGTAGAAAGACAGCTCAGGTAGACAGACAGCTCAGGTAGACAGACAGCTCAGGTAGAAAGACAGCTCAGGTAGACAGACAGCTCAGGTAGACAGACAGCTCAGGTAGAAAGACAGCTCAGGTAGACAGACAGCTCAGGTAGACAGACAGCTCAGGTAGACAGACAGCTCAGGTAGAAAGACAGTTCAGGTAGACAGACAGCTCAGGTAGAAAGACAGTTCAGGTAGAAAGACAGTTCAGGTAGAAAGACAGCTCAGGTAGAAAGACAGTTCAGGTAGAAAGACAGCTCAGGTAGAAAGACAGCTCAGGTAGAAAGACAGCTCAGGTAGAAAGACAGCTCAGGTAGAAAGACAGCTCAGGTAGACAGACAGTTCAGGTAGAAAGACAGTTCAGGTAGAAAGACAGTTCAGGTAGAAAGACAGTTCAGGTAGAAAGACAGTTCAGGTAGAAAGACAGCTCAGGTAGAAAGACAGCTCAGGTAGAAAGACAGCTCAGGTAGAAAGACAGCTCAGGTAGAAAGACAGCTCAGGTAGAAAGACAGCTCAGGTAGAAAGACAGTTCAGGTAGAAAGACAGTTCAGGTAGAAAGACAGCTCAGGTAGAAAGACAGCTCAGGTAGAAAGACAGCTCAGGTAGAAAGACAGCTCAGGTAGACAGACAGCTCAGGTAGAAAGACAGCTCAGGTAGAAAGACAGCTCAGGTAGAAAGACAGTTCAGGTAGAAAGACAGCTCAGGTAGACAGACAGCTCAGGTAGAAAGACAGCTCAGGTAGAAAGACAGCTCAGGTAGAAAGACAGCTCAGGTAGAAAGACAGCTCAGGTAGAAAGACAGCTCAGGTAGAAAGACAGCTCAGGTAGAAGACAGCTCAGGTAGAAAGACAGCTCAGGTAGAAAGACAGCTCAGGTAGAAAGACAGCTCAGGTAGAAAGACAGCTCAGGTAGAAAGACAGCTCAGGTAGAAAGACAGCTCAGGTAGACAGACAGCTCAGGTAGAAAGACAGTTCAGGTAGAAAGACAGTTCAGGTAGAAAGACAGTTCAGGTAGAAAGACAGTTCAGGTAGAAAGACAGTTCAGGTAGAAAGACAGTTCAGGTAGAAAGACAGCTCAGGTAGAAAGACAGCTCAGGTAGAAAGACAGCTCAGGTAGACAGACAGCTCAGGTAGACAGACAGCTCAGGTAGAAAGACAGCTCAGGTAGACAGACAGCTCAGGTAGACAGACAGCTCAGGTAGAAAGACAGCTCAGGTAGAAAGACAGCTCAGGTAGAAAGACAGCTCAGGTAGAAAGACAGCTCAGGTAGAAAGACAGCTCAGGTAGAAAGACAGTTCAGGTAGAAAGACAGTTCAGGTAGAAAGACAGCTCAGGTAGAAAGACAGTTCAGGTAGAAAGACAGTTCAGGTAGAAAGACAGCTCAGGTAGAAAGACAGCTCAGGTAGAAAGACAGCTCAGGTAGAAAGACAGCTCAGGTAGAAAGACAGCTCAGGTAGAAAGACAGCTCAGGTAGACAGACAGTTCAGGTAGAAAGACAGTTCAGGTAGAAAGACAGTTCAGGTAGAAAGACAGTTCAGGTAGAAAGACAGTTCAGGTAGAAAGACAGCTCAGGTAGAAAGACAGCTCAGGTAGAAAGACAGCTCAGGTAGAAAGACAGCTCAGGTAGAAAGACAGCTCAGGTAGAAAGACAGTTCAGGTAGAAAGACAGCTCAGGTAGACAGACAGCTCAGGTAGACAGACAGCTCAGGTAGAAAGACAGCTCAGGTAGAAAGACAGCTCAGGTAGACAGACAGTTCAGGTAGAAAGACAGTTCAGGTAGAAAGACAGTTCAGGTAGAAAGACAGTTCAGGTAGAAAGACAGTTCAGGTAGAAAGACAGCTCAGGTAGAAAGACAGCTCAGGTAGAAAGACAGTTCAGGTAGAAAGACAGCTCAGGTAGAAAGACAGCTCAGGTAGAAAGACAGCTCAGGTAGACAGACAGCTCAGGTAGAAAGACAGCTCAGGTAGAAAGACAGCTCAGGTAGACAGACAGTTCAGGTAGAAAGACAGTTCAGGTAGAAAGACAGCTCAGGTAGAAAGACAGCTCAGGTAGAAAGACAGCTCAGGTAGAAAGACAGCTCAGGTAGAAAGACAGTTCAGGTAGAAAGACAGCTCAGGTAGAAAGACAGCTCAGGTAGAAAGACAGCTCAGGTAGACAGACAGTTCAGGTAGAAAGACAGTTCAGGTAGAAAGACAGTTCAGGTAGAAAGACAGTTCAGGTAGAAAGACAGTTCAGGTAGAAAGACAGCTCAGGTAGAAAGACAGCTCAGGTAGAAAGACAGCTCAGGTAGAAAGACAGCTCAGGTAGAAAGACAGCTCAGGTAGAAAGACAGTTCAGGTAGAAAGACAGTTCAGGTAGAAAGACAGTTCAGGTAGAAAGACAGCTCAGGTAGAAAGACAGCTCAGGTAGAAAGACAGCTCAGGTAGAAAGACAGCTCAGGTAGACAGACAGCTCAGGTAGAAAGACAGCTCAGGTAGAAAGACAGCTCAGGTAGACAGACAGTTCAGGTAGAAAGACAGCTCAGGTAGACAGACAGCTCAGGTAGAAAGACAGCTCAGGTAGAAAGACAGCTCAGGTAGAAAGACAGCTCAGGTAGAAAGACAGCTCAGGTAGAAAGACAGCTCAGGTAGAAAGACAGCTCAGGTAGAAGACAGCTCAGGTAGAAAGACAGCTCAGGTAGAAAGACAGCTCAGGTAGAAAGACAGCTCAGGTAGAAAGACAGCTCAGGTAGAAAGACAGCTCAGGTAGAAAGACAGCTCAGGTAGACAGACAGCTCAGGTAGAAAGACAGTTCAGGTAGAAAGACAGTTCAGGTAGAAAGACAGTTCAGGTAGAAAGACAGTTCAGGTAGAAAGACAGTTCAGGTAGAAAGACAGTTCAGGTAGAAAGACAGCTCAGGTAGAAAGACAGCTCAGGTAGAAAGACAGCTCAGGTAGACAGACAGCTCAGGTAGACAGACAGCTCAGGTAGAAAGACAGCTCAGGTAGAAAGACAGCTCAGGTAGAAAGACAGCTCAGGTAGAAAGACAGCTCAGGTAGAAAGACAGCTCAGGTAGAAAGACAGCTCAGGTAGAAAGACAGCTCAGGTAGACAGACAGCTCAGGTAGAAAGACAGTTCAGGTAGAAAGACAGTTCAGGTAGAAAGACAGCTCAGGTAGAAAGACAGTTCAGGTAGAAAGACAGCTCAGGTAGAAAGACAGCTCAGGTAGAAAGACAGCTCAGGTAGAAAGACAGCTCAGGTAGAAAGACAGCTCAGGTAGACAGACAGTTCAGGTAGAAAGACAGTTCAGGTAGAAAGACAGTTCAGGTAGAAAGACAGTTCAGGTAGAAAGACAGTTCAGGTAGAAAGACAGCTCAGGTAGAAAGACAGCTCAGGTAGAAAGACAGCTCAGGTAGAAAGACAGTTCAGGTAGAAAGACAGTTCAGGTAGAAAGACAGCTCAGGTAGACAGACAGCTCAGGTAGACAGACAGCTCAGGTAGAAAGACAGCTCAGGTAGACAGACAGCTCAGGTAGAAAGACAGTTCAGGTAGAAAGACAGCTCAGGTAGACAGACAGCTCAGGTAGAAAGACAGCTCAGGTAGAAAGACAGCTCAGGTAGAAAGACAGTTCAGGTAGAAAGACAGCTCAGGTAGAAAGACAGCTCAGGTAGACAGACAGCTCAGGTAGAAAGACAGCTCAGGTAGAAAGACAGCTCAGGTAGACAGACAGTTCAGGTAGAAAGACAGTTCAGGTAGAAAGACAGTTCAGGTAGAAAGACAGTTCAGGTAGAAAGACAGTTCAGGTAGAAAGACAGCTCAGGTAGAAAGACAGCTCAGGTAGAAAGACAGCTCAGGTAGAAAGACAGCTCAGGTAGAAAGACAGCTCAGGTAGAAAGACAGCTCAGGTAGACAGACAGCTCAGGTAGAGATAGCTCAGGTAGCAAGACAGCTCAGGTAGACAGACAGTTCAGGTAGAAAGACAGTTCAGGTAGAAAGACAGCTCAGGTAGAAAGACAGCTCAGGTAGAAAGACAGCTCAGGTAGACAGACAGCTCAGGTAGAAAGACAGTTCAGGTAGAAAGACAGCTCAGGTAGACAGACAGCTCAGGTAGAAAGACAGCTCAGGTAGAAAGACAGTTCAGGTAGAAGACAGTTCAGGTAGAAAGACAGCTCAGGTAGAAAGACAGCTCAGGTAGACAGACAGCTCAGGTAGAAAGACAGCTCAGGTAGACAGACAGCTCAGGTAGAAAGACAGTTCAGGTAGAAAGACAGCTCAGGTAGAAAGACAGTTCAGGTAGAAAGACAGCTCAGGTAGACAGACAGCTCAGGTAGAAAGACAGTTCAGGTAGAAAGACAGCTCAGGTAGAAAGACAGTTCAGGTAGAAAGACAGCTCAGGTAGAAAGACAGCTCAGGTAGACAGACAGCTCAGGTAGAAAGACAGCTCAGGTAGACAGACAGCTCAGGTAGAAAGACAGTTCAGGTAGAAAGACAGCTCAGGTAGAAAGACAGTTCAGGTAGAAAGACAGCTCAGGTAGAAAGACAGCTCAGGTAGAAAGACAGCTCAGGTAGAAAGACAGCTCAGGTAGAAAGACAGCTCAGGTAGACAGACAGCTCAGGTAGAAAGACAGTTCAGGTAGAAAGACAGTTCAGGTAGAAAGACAGTTCAGGTAGAAAGACAGCTCAGGTAGAAAGACAGCTCAGGTAGACAGACAGCTCAGGTAGAAAGACAGCTCAGGTAGAAAGACAGCCAGGTAGAAAGACAGCTCAGGTAGACAGACAGCTCAGGTAGAAAGACAGCTCAGGTAGAAAGACAGTTCAGGTAGAAAGACAGCTCAGGTAGAAAGACAGCTCAGGTAGACAGACAGCTCAGGTAGACAGACAGTTCAGGTAGAAAGACAGCTCAGGTAGAAAGACAGTTCAGGTAGAAAGATAGCTCAGCTAGAAAGACAGCTCAGGTAGAAAGACAGCTCAGGTAGACAGCCAGCTCAGATAGAAAGACAGCTCAGATAGAAAGACAGCTCAGGTAGAAAGACAGCTCAGGTAGAATACAGCTCAGGTAGACAGACAGTTCAGGTAGAAAGACAGTTCAGGTAGAAAGACAGTTCAGGTAGAAAGACAGTTCAGGTAGAAAGACAGTTCAGGTAGAAAGACAGCTCAGGTAGAAAGACAGCTCAGGTAGAAAGACAGCTCAGGTAGAAAGACAGCTCAGGTAGAAAGACAGCTCAGGTAGAAAGACAGCTCAGGTAGACAGACAGCTCAGGTAGAAAGACAGCTCAGGTAGACAGCTCAGGTAGACAGACAGTTCAGGTAGAAAGACAGCTCAGGTAGACAGACAGCTCAGGTAGAAAGACAGCTCAGGTAGAAAGACAGCTCAGGTAGAAAGACAGCTCAGGTAGAAAGACAGCTCAGGTAGAAAGACAGCTCAGGTAGAAAGACAGCTCAGGTAGAAGACAGCTCAGGTAGAAAGACAGCTCAGGTAGAAAGACAGCTCAGGTAGAAAGACAGCTCAGGTAGAAAGACAGCCCAGGTAGAAAGACAGTTCAGGTAGAAAAACAGTTCAGGTAGAAAGACACCTCAGGTAGAAAGACACCTCAGGTAGAAAGATAGTTCAGGTAAAAAGACAGCTCAGGTAGAAAGACAGCTCAGGTAGAAAGACAGTTCAGGTAGAAAGACAGTTCAGGTAGAAAGACAGTTCAGGTAGAAAGACAGTTCAGGTAGAAAGACAGCTCAGGTAGAAAGACAGCTCAGGTAGAAAGACAGCTCAGGTAGAAAGACAGCTCAGGTAGAAAGACAGCTCAGGTAGAAAGACAGCTCAGGTAGACAGACAGCTCAGGTAGACAGACAGCTCAGGTAGAAAGACAGCTCAGGTAGAAGACAGCTCAGGTAGAAAGACAGCTCAGGTAGACAGACAGTTCAGGTAGAAAGACAGCTCAGGTAGAAAGACAGTTCAGGTAGAAAGACAGCTCAGGTAGAAAGACAGCTCAGGTAGAAAGACAGCTCAGGTAGAAAGACAGCTCAGGTAGAAAGACAGCTCAGGTAGAAAGACAGCTCAGGTAGAAAGACAGCTCAGGTAGACAGACAGTTCAGGTAGAAAGACAGTTCAGGTAGAAAGACAGTTCAGGTAGAAAGACAGTTCAGGTAGAAAGACAGTTCAGGTAGAAAGACAGTTCAGGTAGAAAGACAGCTCAGGTAGAAAGACAGTTCAGGTAGAAAGACAGCTCAGGTAGAAAGACAGCTCAGGTAGAAAGACAGCTCAGGTAGAAAGACAGCTCAGGTAGAAAGACAGCTCAGGTAGAAAGACAGCTCAGGTAGACAGACAGTTCAGGTAGAAAGACAGTTCAGGTAGAAAGACAGTTCAGGTAGAAAGACAGCTCAGGTAGAAAGACAGCTCAGGTAGAAAGACAGCTCAGGTAGACAGACAGCTCAGGTAGAAAGACAGCTCAGGTAGACAGACAGTTCAGGTAGAAAGACAGTTCAGGTAGAAAGACAGTTCAGGTAGAAAGACAGTTCAGGTAGAAAGACAGTTCAGGTAGAAAGACAGCTCAGGTAGAAAGACAGCTCAGGTAGAAAGACAGCTCAGGTAGACAGACAGCTCAGGTAGACAGACAGCTCAGGTAGACAGACAGCTCAGGTAGAAAGACAGCTCAGGTAGAAAGACAGCTCAGGTAGACAGACAGCTCAGGTAGACATGACTCAACTCTTCACAGAGATGAGTGGTCACGCTTTCAGAAGCTCCGTGTATTTGTGTTTTATTTTAACTCTAATATTGTTAATACATACTTGGAGTAGTCACATAAACGATGCCAAGAATAAGAAACCCGAAGAAGCAACTTGCTATTCAAGAGAGGAGATATCCGAACGAATGGTTGAAAGATCTAACGCTCAGATAAGTATCACAGCTTATTATAAAGTAAAAAATATCAACTCGTTAAAGAAGCGAACAAAATACATCGGACAAAACGTGAGTTATTATCCTAATTCTGTTAAAACATTCAAAATAATACAGACATGCGGTGATATAGAGTCGAACCCCGGGCCGAAAAAAACGAGTACTGCTGAGAAACGTTGGAAATATCCGTGCAAAGAATGCAGCAAACCGGTCAAGTGTAATCAAAACGGGATGTTATGCTCGAACTGCAAATTGTGGTTTCATATCGAATGCATTGGTATTTCCAGAACTATGTTCGTATCATATTACTTAAAACACCCTACAATCGATTGGACATGCCCTAGTTGTGAATTGAACTTTCTATCAGACAGTTTATTCGATGAAACTCAAACACAAAGCGAAGTAAACAATCAAACGGATTGTAATACAATGAATGCTAATGATCTGGCAAACAACATTTCCATAACTTCACAAACAACAGATTCTGATGATAATAACTCATTTCCATCAGATTTAAAAGAACTCACCACACAGCTAAATCTATCTCTCAAGGATCTTAAAATTGCCCACTTAAATATTTGCAGCCTGAGGAACAAGATAGACGAACTAAGATACCTGCAAGAGACTTGCCAATTTGATATAATAGCTATTACTGAAAGCCATTTAGATGCCGCCGTTGCGAACACGAAAATAGCTATAGACGGTCTAAAGTTCGTTCGATTAGATCGCACTGAACGAAAAGGGGGAGGCTGCGTACTTTATTATAAGGAGCACCTGAAAGCTGTTCACCGCAAAGACTTGTCAGTTCCAGGTATTGAAGCAATTTGGCTTCAAGTCAAATTTCCATCTTGTTTGGCTCTGTTTTCAGTAATGTACAGGCCTCCTGACAGATATGATTTTTTCGATAAAATATATGACCCTCTTGAAAAAGCATGGACAAAATCATCTAATATTTTCCTACTTGGAGATTTTAACTGTAACTTTGCACAAAATGCTAACACAGAAAGCGGTCTTGAAGCTTGGGGAAATACGAAGAAACTATTAAATATTTTCCAAATGTTTGATTTGAATAATGTAATAAACGAAATGACCAGAATCACGTTAACATCAGAAAGCTTAATTGACCTCATTGTTACTACAAGAATGGATATGGTTCAATCGGCTGGGGTATTCCCATTTGGAATATCCGATCACAATCTCGTATACGCAACGCTCAGGCTTAAAGTCAAAAGGCCCCCACCAGTTATAATAAGATGCAGGAATTTCAAGTTGATGAACGATACTAATTTCAAAAGAGATGTCTCCAGAGCACCCTTTCATATCGGTGAAATCTTTGACGATCCAAATGATAAACTTTGGACATGGGAAAAACTGTTCAAAGAAATTTGTGACATCCATGCGCCTTGGAAAGAAGTGAAAATAAGGAGTAAGTCGTTACCCTGGATGAACAACACAATAAGACTTAAAATAAACAGGAGATTTAAACTCTTTAAGAAAGCTATAAAACCAAATGCGCAGAAGATTGGAACAATTACAAGAACTTAAGAAATGAGATTACGTCAGAGCTAAGAAAGGCAAAAGCTGATTATTTCTCGAACATGTTCGGCGAGGTAACGACTTCTAAAGCATATTGGGATTTAATAAAAATCTGTTTCACCAAAAGTTCGCCAAAATATCGGACCTATCAAGAGAGATAATGGTACCTAGCAGTGAAAGATGAAGAAAAATCAAACCTATTTAATTCATACTTCGCAATGATAGGTGAAACATTAGCTCTTTCATTACCTACACCCTGACGACCACCCCTACGCAAATGAATGACTCTAGAAGATCATCATGTGATAAAATTTGCATATCCCAAGATAACATACAGAGGTATATTATAAACATAAACCCCAAAAAGTCAACAGGACCGGACGGCATATCCCCAAGACTCTTAAAGTTAGCTGGAAATGAAATTATACCATCTTTAATCGATTTATTTATTTGGAGCGCCCAGGCAGAAGAAATGTTCGAAAGTTGGAAACTTGCCAGATTAACCCCGATCTTTAAAAAGGAGGCCAAAGAAGACAGAGAGAATTATCGCCCCATCAGTCTACTGTGCGTGCCGAGCAAGATCCTTGAAGAAGAGGTAAACAACACCCTCGTGAAACACGTCTTCGAAGAAAATCAGTTAATGACAGATCGACAGTGGGCTTATCGTCGCGGCTATTCCACGGAACTGCTTCTGGCTCACTTAACAGAAACTTGGAGAAAGGCTGTCGATTCCGGCTTAAAAGTTGCCGTGGCCTTTATAGATTTTAAAAAAGCATTTGACAGTGTATCCCACCCAATTCTAGAACGTAAGCTTCAAAACGACTTTGGCATCGGTGGCAGCCTGCTCACGTGGTTAAAAAGCTATCTGAGAGATAGGACGCAGTACACGGTTGTAAATGGTAAAGAATCCTCTATCGCTAAGATTACCTACGGAATCCCACAGGGATCAGTACTAGGCCCCACCCTATTTGCACTGTTTACAAACGATCTACCTGAAAATTTAGAATCTGGAGATGTTTATATGTACGCGGACGATACGACGTTATATTGTATCGGAGACTCAGCCGACGAAGTGGTATCGACACTTAACAAAGCCCTGAGTGAACTTTATGTGTGGTGCATAGCCAATCAACTAACCCCACATCCCCAAAAAAGCGAAGTGATGCTTCTCTCAAAACAACGTATAACAGGCCCACTTGCCCCAGTTTTCCTAGGAGAGCAAATGATCAAGTGGGTAAAAAAGACGAAACTTCTCGGGATGGTCATTGATGAGAATCTCAGTTGGAATGAACATATATCGGAACTAAAACTGAATTATGTTAACAAATTAAATCTTGTAAAAACATCAAGGTTTTTGCCGACAAGTGTACTATTAGATTTATACTTTAAAGTCATTCTTCCATCCATTACCTACGCATTAGTTGTCTGGGGTGGATGTAGTAACAAGGAAAACTTCAAGTCATTAGAACGCTTGCATTGTAGAGCTGCAAGAATTATATACAAATTACCTAGATACATGCCATCGGAAGATGTGCTTTCCAAAGTTGGTTGGAACACATTATTCTTCTACTATAAGACAGCTATATTGAAACTAATTTGTAAAATAATTAAGAATGCAACACCTAACTCGATGTCAGACTTGGTAAGCAGACGAGAATGCAATTACTCTCTACGAGCCAAATACCAACTATCTACACCCCGCTTCAAAACAAAAACTCTGAAGCTCTCTATAACGTATAGAGGTGCAACCTTGTGGAATGATATAAATCGAAAACATAGCGAAATAAACATTGATGAATATGACAATGTTAACGCTTTCGTAAAAAAGGCCATAAAAACAATCACCTTTAAAGACTTTGTCTTTTTATAGACATAGTTAGTAAATAGATAGTAATTAATTCTTATATGTAATTCATAACTTTTGTATATATCTCTAAGTGCACGACCCCACAAGCTTATGCTTTAAAAATTATCGTGCTTAAATAAAGTCATATTATTATTATTATTATTATTAGGTAGACAGACAGCACAGGTAGACAGGCAGCTCAGGTAGACAGACAGCTCAGGTAGACAGACAGCTCAGGTAGAAAGACAGTTCAGGTAGAAAGACAGCTCAGGTAGAATGACAATTCAGGTAGAATGACAGCACAGGTAGAAAGACAGCACAGGTAGAAAGACAGCTCAGGTAGAAAGACGGCTCAGGTAGAAAGACGGCTCAGGTAGAAAGACGGCTCAGGTAGACAGATCGTTCAGGTAGAAAGACAGTTCAGGTAGAAAGACAGTTCAGGTAAAAACACAGCTCAGGTAGAAAGACAGCATAGGTAGAAAGACAGCTCAGGTAGAGATAGCTCAGGTAGGAAGACAGCTCAGGTAGACAGACAGCTCAGGTAGAAAGACAGCCCAGGTAGACAGACAGTTCAGGTGGAAAGACAGTTCTGGTAGAAAGACAGTTCAGGTAGAAAGACAGTTCACGTAGAAAGACAGTTCAGGTAGAAAGACAGTTCAGGTAGAAAGACAGCTCAGGTAGAATGACAATTAAGGTAGAATGACAGCACAGGTTGAAAGACAGCACAGGTAGAAAGACAGCTCAGGTAGAAAGACGGCTGAGGTAAAAAGACGGCTCAGGTAGAAAGACGGCTCAGGTAGACCGACAGCTCAGGTAGACAGACAGCTCAGGTAGAAAGACAGCCCAGGTAGACAGACAGTTCAGGTGGAAAGACAGTTCTGGTAGAAAGACAGTTCAGGTAGAAAGACAGTTCACGTAGAAAGACAGTTCAGGTAGAAAGACAGTTCAGGTAGAAAGACAGCTCAGGTAGAAAGACATTTCAGGTAAAAACACAGCTCAGGTAGAAAGACAGCATAGGTAGAAAGACAGCTCAGGTAGAAAGACAGCATAGGTAGAAAGACAGCTCAGGCAGAAAGACAGCATAGGTAGACAGACAGCTCAGGTAGAGATAGCTCAGGTAGGAAGAGAGCTCACGTAGACAGACAGTTCAGGTAGAAATACAGCTCAGGTAGACAGACAGCTCGGAGAGAAAGACTGCACAAGTAGAAATAAAGCACAGGGAGAAAGACAGCTCACGTAGAAAGACAGCTCATGTTGAAACACAGCTCAGGTAGAAAGACAACAGCTCAACTAGAAGAACAGCTCGGGTAGAAAGACAGCATAGGTAGAAAGACAGCATAGGTAGAAAGACAGCATAGGTAGAAAGACAGCTCAGGTAGAATGACAGTTCAGGTAGAAAGACAGCTCAGGTAGAAAGACTGCACAGGTAGAAAAAAAGCACAGGTAGAAAGACAGCTCACGTACAAAGACAGCTCATGTAGAAACACAGTTCAGGCAGAAAGACAACAGCTCAGCTAGAAGAACAGCTCAGGTAGAAAGACAGCATAGGTAGAAAGACAGCATAGGTAGAAAGACAGCATAGGTAGAAAGACAGCTCACGTAGAAAGACAGCATAGGTAGAAAGACAGGTCAGGTAGAAAGACAGCTCAGGTAGAAAGACAGCTCGGGTAGAAAGACAGCTCAGGTAGACAGACAGCTCAGGTAGACAGACAGCTCAGGTTGAAAGACAGTTCAGGTGGAAAGACAGTGCAGGTAAAAAGACAGTTCAGGTAGAAAGACAGCTCAGGTAGACCGACAGCTCAGGTAGACAGACAGCTCAGGTAGAAAGACAGTTCAGGTGAAAAGACAGCTCAGGTAGACAGAGAGTTCAGGTGGAAAGACAGCTCAGGTAGACAGACAGCTCAGGTAGAATGACACTCAGGTAGGCAGACAGTTCAGGTAGAAAGACAGCTCGGGTAGAATGACAGTTCAGGTAGAAAGGCAGCACAGGTAGAAAGACAGCTCAGTTTACTTTCCACCTGAACTGTCTTTCTACCTGAGCTGTCTGTCTACCTGAGCTGTATTTCTACCTGAACTATCTTTCTACCTGGAAGGTCTTTCTACCTGAACTGTTTTTCAGCTGAGCTGTCTTTCTACCTGAACTCTCTTTCTACCTGAACTCTCTTTCTACCTGAACTGTCTTTCTACCTGAACTGTCTTTCTACCTGAACTTTCTTTCTACCAGAACTGTCTTTCTGCCTGAACTGTCTTTCTATCTTAACTGTCTTTCTACCTGAACTGTCTTTCTACCTGAACTGTCTTTCTACCTTAACTGTCTTTCTACCTGAACTGTCTTTCTACCTGAACTGTCTTTCTACCTGAACTGTCTTTCTACCTGAACTGTCTTTCTACCTGAACTGTCTTTCTACCTGAACTGTCTTTCTAATTGAACTGTCTTTCTACCTGAACTGTCTTTCTACCTGAACTGTCTTTCTACCTTAACTGTCTTTCTACCTGAACTGTCTTTCTACCTGAACTGTCTTTCTACCTGAACTGTCTTTCTACCTGAACTGTCTTTCTACCTGAACTGTCTTTCTACCGGAACTCTCTTTCTACCTGAACTGTCTTTCTACCTGAACTGTCTTTCTACCTGAACTGTCTTTATAACTGAACTGTCTTTCTACCTGAAATGTCTTTCTACCTGAGCTGTCTTTTTACCTGAACTGTCATTCTACCTGAACTGTCTTTCTACCTGAACTGTCTTTCTAACTGAATTGTCTTTCTACCTGAACTGTCTTTCTACCTGAACTGTCTTTCTACCTGAACTGTCTTTCTACCTGAACTGTCTTTCTACCTGAACTGTCTTTCTACCTGAACTGTCTTTCTACCTGAACTGTCTTTCTACCTGAACTGTCTTTCTACCTGAACTGTCTTTCTACCTGAACTGTCTTTCTACCTGAACTGTCTTTCTACCTGAACTGTCTTTCTACCTGAACTGAACTGTCTTTCTACCTGAACTGTCTTTCTACCTGAACTGTCTTTCTACCTGAACTGTCTTTCAACCTGAACTGTCTTTCTACCTGAACTGTCTTTCTACCTGAACTGTCTTTCTACCTGAACTGTCTTTCTACCTGAACTGTCTTTCTACCTGAACTGTCTTTCTACCTGAACTGTCTTTCTACCGGAACTCTCTTTCTACCTGAACTGTCTTTCTACCTGAACTGTCTTTCTACCTGAACTGTCTTTATAACTGAACTGTCTTTCTACCTGAACTGTCTTTCTACCTGAGCTGTCTTTTTACCTGAACTGTCATTCTACCTGAACTGTCTTTCTACCTGAACTGTCTTTCTAACTGAATTGTCTTTCTACCTGAACTGTCTTTCTACCTGAACTGTCTTTCTACCTGAACTGTCTTTCTACCTGAACTGTCTTTCTACCTGAACTGTCTTTCTACCTGAACTGTCTTTCTACCTGAACTGTCTTTCTACCTGAACTGTCTTTCTACCTGAACTGTCTTTCTACCTGAACTGAACTGTCTTTCTACCTGAACTGTCTTTCTACCTGAACTGTCTTTCTACCTGAACTGTCTTTCTACCTGAACTGTCTTTCTACCTGAACTGTCTTTCTACCTGAACTGTCTTTCTACCTGAACTGTCTTTCTACCTGAACTGTCTTTCTACCTGAACTGTCTTTCTACCTGAACTGTCTTTCTACCTGAACTGTCTGTCTACCTGAACTGTCTGTCTACCTGAACTGTGTTTCTACCTGAACTGTCTTTCTACCTGAACTGTCTTTCTACCTGAACTGTCTTTCTACCTGAACTGTATTTCTACCTGAACTATCTTTCTACCTGGACTGTCTTTCTACCTGAACTGTTTTTCAGCTGAGCTGTCTTTCTACCTGAACTCTCTTTCTACCTGAACTCTCTTTCTACCTGAACTGTCTTTCTACCTGAACTGTCTTTCTACCTGAACTGTCTTTCTACCTGAACTGTCTTTCTACCTGAACTGTCTTTCTAATTGAACTGTCTTTCTACCTGAACTGTCTTTCTACCTGAACTGTCTTTCTACCTGAACTGTCTTTCTACCTGAACTGTCTTTCTACCTGAACTGTCTTTCTACCTGAACTGTCTTTCTACCTGAACTGTCTTTCTAATGAACTGTCTTTCTACCTGAACTGTCTCTCTACCTGTACTGTCTTTCTAGCTGAACTGTCTATCTACCTGAACTGTCTTTCTAGCTGAACTGTCTTTCTAGCTGAACTGTCTTTCTACCTGAACTGTCTTTCTACCTGAACTGTCTTTCTACCTGAACTGTCTTTCTACCTGAACTGTCTTTCTACCTGAACTGTCTTTCTACCTGAACTGTCTTTCTACCTGAACTGTCTTTATAACTGAACTGTCTTTCAACCTGAACTGTCTTTCTACCTGAACTGTCTTTCTACCTGAACTGTCATTCTACCTGAACTGTCTTTCTACCTGAACTGTCTTTCTAACTGAATTGTCTTTCTACCTGAACTGTCTTTCTACCTGAACTGTCTTTCTACCTGAACTGTCTTTCTACCTGAACTGTCTTTCTACCTGAACTGTCTTTCTACCTGAACTGTCTTTCTACCTGAACTGTCTTTCTACCTGAACTGTCTTTCTACCTGAACTGTCTTTCTACCTGAACTGTCTTGCTACCTGAACTGTCTTTCTACCTGAACTGTCTTTCTACCTGAACTGTCTTTCTACCTGAACTGTCTTTCTACCTGAACTGTCTTTCTACCTGAACTGTCTTTCTACCTGAACTGTCTTTCTACCTGAACTGTCTTTCTACCTGAACTGTCTTTCTACCTGAACTGTCTGTCTACCTGAACTGTCTGTCTACCTGAACTGTGTTTCTACCTGAACTGTCTTTCTACCTGAACTGTCTTTCTACCTGAACTGTCTTTCTACCTGAACTGTATTTCTACCTGAACTATCTTTCTACCTGAACTGTCTTTCTACCTGAACTGTTTTTCAGCTGAGCTGTTTTTCTACCAGAGCTGTAGTCTTTATACCTGAACTGTCTTTCTACCTGAACTGTCTTTCTACCTGAACTGTCTTTCTACCTGAACTGTCTTTCTACCTGAACTGTCTTTCTACCTGAACTGTCTTTCTAATTGAACTGTCTTTCTACCTGAACTGTCTTTCTACCTGAACTGTCTTTCTACCTGAACTGTCTTTCTACCTGAACTGTCTTTCTACCTGAACTGTCTTTCTACCTGAACTGTCTTTCTACCTGAACTGTCTTTCTAATGAACTGTCTTTCTACCTGAACTGTCTTTCTACCTGAACTGTCTTTCTACCTGAACTGTCTTTCTACCTGAACTGTCTTTCTAGCTGAACTGTCTTTCTACCTGAACTGTCTTTCTACCTGAACTGTCTTTCTACCTGAACTGTCTTTCTACCTGAACTGTCTTTCTACCTGAACTCTCTTTCTACCTGAACTGTCTTTCTACCTGAACTGTCTTTCTACCTGAACTGTCTTTATAACTGAACTGTCTTTCAACCTGAACTGTCTTTCTACCTGAGCTGTCTTTCTACCTGAACTGTCTTCTACCTGAACTGTCTTTCTACCTGAACTGTCTTTCTACCTGAACTGTCTTTCTACCTGAACTGTCTTTCTACCTGAACTGTCTTTCTACCTGAACTGTCTTTCTACCTGAACTGTCTTTCTACCTGAACTGTCTTTCTACCTGAACTGTCTTTCTACCTGAACTGTCTTTCTACCTGAACTGTCTTTCTACCTGAACTGTCTTTCTACCTGAACTGTCTTTCTACCTGAACTGTCTCTCTACCTGAACTGTCTTTCTACCTGAACTGTCTTTCTACCTGAACTGTCTTTCTACCTGAACTGTCTTTCTACCTGAACTGTCTTTCTACCTGAACTGTCTTTCTACCTGAACTGTCTTTCTACCTGAACTGTCTTTCTACCTGAACTGTCTGTCTACCTGAACTGTCTGTCTACCTGAACTGTCTTTCTACCTGAACTGTCTTTCTACCTGAACTGTCTTTCTACCTGAACTGTCTTTCTACCTGAACTGTCTTTCTACCTGAACTGTCTTTCTACCTGAACTGTCTTTCTACCTGAACTGTTTTTCAGCTGAGCTGTTTTTCTACCTGAACTGTCTTTCTACCTGAACTGTCTTTCTACCTGAACTGTCTTTCTACCTGAACTGTCTTTCTACCTGAACTGTCTTTCTACCTGAACTGTCTTTCTACCTGAACTGTCTTTCTACCTGAACTGTCTTTCTACCTGAACTGTCTTTCTACCTGAACTTTCTTCCTACCTGAACTGTCTGTCTACCTGAACTGTCTGTCTACCTGAACTGTCTTTCTACCTGAACTGTCTGTCTACCTGAACTGTCTTTCTACCTGAACTGTCTTTCTACCTGAACTGTCTCTGTCTACCTGAACCGTCTTTCTACCTGAACTGTCTTTCTACCTGAACTTTCTTTCTACCTGAACTGTCTGTCTATCTGAACTGTCTGTCTACTTGAACTGTCTTTCTACCTGAACTGTCTGTCTACCTGAACTGTATTTCTACCTAAACTCTCTGACTACCTGAACTGTCTTTCTACCTGAACTGTCTGTCTACCTGAACTGTCTTTCTACCTGAACTGTCTTTCTACCTGAACTGTCTTTCTACCTGGACTGTCTTTCTACCTGAACTGTTTTTCAGCTGAGCTGTCTTTCTACCTGAACTGTCCTTCTACCTGAGCTGCTTGCCTACCTGAGCTGTCTTTCTACCTGAACTGTCTTTCTACCTGAACTGTCTTTCTACCTGAACCGTCTTTCTACCTGAACTGTCTTTCTACCTGAACTGTCTTTCTACCTGAACTGTCTTTCTAGCTGAACTGTCTTTCTATCTACCTGAACTGTCTTTCTACCTGAACTGTCTTTCTACCTGAACTGTCTTTCTACCTGAACTGTCTTTCTACCTGAACTGTCTTTCTACCTGAACTGTCTTTCTACCTGAACTGTCTTTCTACCTGAACTGTCTTTCTACCTGAACTGTCTTTCTACCTGAACTGTCTTTCTACCTGAACTGTCTTTCTACCTGAACTGTCTTTCTACCTGAACTGTCTTTCTACCTGAACTGTCTTTCTACCTGAACTGTCTTTCTACCTGAACTGTCTTTCTACCTGAACTGTCTTTCTACCTGAACTGTCTTTCTACCTGAACTGTCTTTCTACCTGAACTGTCTTTCTACCTGAACTGTCTTTCTACCTGAACTGTCTTTCTACCTGAACTGTCTTTCTACCTGAACTGTCTTTCTACCTGAACTGTCTTTCTACCTGAACTGTCTTTCTACCTGAACTGTCTTTCTACCTGAACTGTCTTTCTACCTGAACTGTCTTTCTACCTGAACTGTCTTTCTACCTGAACTGTCTTTCTACCTGAACTGTCTTTCTACCTGAACTGTCTTTCTACCTGAACTGTCTTTCTACCTGAACTGTCTTTCTACCTGAACTGTCTTTCTACCTGAACTGTCTTTCTACCTGAACTGTCTTTCTACCTGAACTGTCTTTCTACCTGAACTGTCTTTCTACCTGAACTGTCTTCTACCTGAACTGTCTTTCTACCTGAACTGTCTTTCTACCTGAACTGTCTTTCTACCTGAACTGTCTTTCTACCTGAACTGTCTTTCTACCTGAACTGTCTTTCTACCTGAACTGTCTTTCTACCTGAACTGTCTTTCTACCTGAACTGTCTTTCTAATGAACTGTCTTTCTACCTGAACTGTCTTTCTACCTGAACTGTCTTTCTACCTGAACTGTCTTTCTACCTGAACTGTCTTTCTACCTGAACTGTCTTCTACCTGAACTGTCTTTCTACCTGAACTGTCTTTCTACCTGAACTGTCTTTCTACCTGAACTGTCTATCTACCTGAACTGTTTCTACCTGAACTGTCTTTCTACCTGAACTGTCTTTCTACCTGAACTGTCTTTCTACCTGAACTGTCTTTCTACCTGAACTGTCTTTCTACCTGAACTGTCTTTCTACCTGAACTGTCTTTCTACCTGAACTGTCTTTCTACCTGAACTGTCTTTCTACCTGAACTGTCTTTCTACCTGAACTCTCTTTCTACCTGAACTGTCTTTCTACCTGAACTGTCTTTCTACCTGAACTGTCTTTCTACCTGAACTGTCTTTCTACCTGAACTGTCTTTCTACCTGAACTGTCTTTCTACTGAACTGTCTTTCTACCTGAACTGTCTTTCTACCTGAACTGTCTTTCTACCTGAACTGTCTTCTACCTGAACTGTCTTTCTACCTGAACTGTCTTTCTACCTGAACTGTCTTTCTACCTGAACTGTCTTTCTACCTGAACTGTCTTTCTACCTGAACTGTCTTTCTACCTGAACTGTCTTTCTACCTGAACTGTCTTTCTACCTGAACTGTCTTTCTACCTGAACTGTCTTTCTACCTGAACTGTCTTTCTACCTGAACTGTCTTTCTACCTGAACTGTCTTTCTACCTGAACTGTCTTTCTACCTGAACTGTCTTTCTACCTGAACTGTCTTTCTACCTGAACTGTCTTTCTACCTGAACTGTCTTCTACCTGAACTGTCTGTCTACCTGAGCTGTCTTTCTACCTGAACTCTCTTTCTACCTGAACTGTCTTTCTACCTGAACTGTCTTTCTACCTGAACTGTCTTTCTACCTGAACTGTCTTTCTACCTGAACTGTCTTTCTACCTGAACTGTCTTTCTACCTGAACTGTCTTTCTACCTGAACTGTCTTTCTACCTGAACTGTCTTTCTACCTGAACTGTCTTTCTACCTGAACTGTCTTTCTACCTGAACTGTCTTTCTACCTGAACTGTCTTTCTACCTGAACTGTCTTTCTACCTGAACTGTCTTTCTACCTGAACTGTCTTTCTACCTGAACTGTCTTTCTACCTGAACTGTCTTTCTACCTGAACTGTCTTTCTACCTGAACTGTCTTTCTACCTGAACTGTCTTTCTACCTGAACTGTCTTTCTACCTGAACTGTCTTTCTACCTGAACTGTCTTTCTACCTGAACTGTCTTTCTACCTGAACTGTCTTTCTACCTGAACTGTCTTTCTACCTGAACTGTCTTTCTACCTGAACTGTCTTTCTACCTGAACTGTCTTTCTACCTGAACTGTCTTTCTACCTGAACTGTCTTTCTACCTGAACTGTCTTTCTACCTGAACTGTCTTTCTACCTGAACTGTCTTTCTACCTGAACTGTCTTTCTACCTGAACTGTCTTTCTACCTGAACTGTCTTTCTACCTGAACTGTCTTTCTACCTGAACTGTCTTTCTACCTGAACTGTCTTTCTACCTGAACTGTCTTTCTACCTGAACTGTCTTTCTACCTGAACTGTCTTTCTACCTGAACTGTCTTTCTACCTGAACTGTCTTTCTACCTGAACTGTCTTTCTACCTGAACTGTCTTTCTACCTGAACTGTCTTTCTACCTGAACTGTCTTTCTACCTGAACTGTCTTTCTACCTGAACTGTCTTCTACCTGAGCTGTCTTTCTACCTGAACTCTATTTCTACCTGAACTGTCTTTTTACCTGAACTGTATTTCTACCTGAACTGTATTTCTACCTGAACTGTCTTTCTACCTGAACTGTCTTTCTACCTGAACTGTCTTTCTACCTGAACTGTCTTCTACCTGAACTGTCTTTCTACCTGAACTGTCTTTCTACCTGAACTGTCTTTCTACCTGAACTGTCTTTCTACCTGAACTGTCTTTCTACCTGAACTGTCTTTCTACCTGAACTGTCTTTCTACCTGAACTGTCTTTCTACCTGAACTGTCTTTCTACCTGAACTGTCTTTCTACCTGAACTGTCTTCTACCTGAACTGTCTTTCTACCTGAACTGTCTTTCTACCTGAACTGTCTTTCTACCTGAACTGTCTGTCTACCTGAACTGTCTTTCTACCTGAACTGTCTTTCTACCTGAACTGTCTTTCTACCTGAACTGTCTTTCTACCTGAACTGTCTTTCTACCTGAACTGTCTTTCTACCTGAACTGTCTTTCTACCTGAACTGTCTTTCTACCTGAACTGTCTTTCTACCTGAACTGTCTTTCTACCTGAACTGTCTTTCTACCTGAACTGTCTTTCTACCTGAACTGTCTTTCTACCTGAACTGTCTTTCTACCTGAACTGTCTTTCTACCTGAACTGTCTTTCTACCTGAACTGTCTTTCTACCTGAACTGTCTTTCTACCTGAACTGTCTTTCTACCTGAACTGTCTTTCTACCTGAACTGTCTTTCTACCTGAACTGTCTTTCTACCTGAACTGTCTATCTATCTACCTGAACTGCTTTCTACCTGAACTGTCTCTCTACCTGAACTGTCTCTCTACCTGAAC